>ML110288.1:51756-100725 GCA_003697995.1 Taxidea taxus jeffersonii | reverse complement strand
ATAAACAGCAAAAACAACAAATCAACCAACACGGACTTTCGAGAATTGCCATAATACAGCTGTGCTTGACTCACACTTCCCATTTTCCTTTTCTAGAAGTCCAAATATACGTGCACATTATCTAACAACAGCCGGCACAGCTTACTTGAAAAACAGGGCCCCCCATCCCCACCTCAAACTTCTCACCTCTGGGTCCCACTCCCAGGAAAACACAACTTCCAACTCCTCAGGCTCTTCTGCTATTTGCATGACATTACTACTCTCACCTGCTTGACTTCTTTTTTTTTTTTTTTAAGTAGGCTCCACGCCCAGTGTGGAGCCCAGCACAAGGCTTGAACTCACAACCCTGAGATCATGCCCTGAACCAAGATCAAGAGTCAGACGCTCAACCGACTGAGCTACCCAGGCATCCCACTGACTTCTTAAGATTTATCTCCTGGCTCCTGCCAGAGGAGTTTAAGGACTTAGTTCTTATAACGTCTGCGCCACCCCCAGAAATGATCCTCATAGTTACAACACAATTTCGGTTCAATCCACAGTCCGCATTCACACTGTTATGACCACACAAACACTGAGCACCACTCACCCACCACCTTCCATGATTACATTTCCTTCCGGATTTGTTTCTTTGCTTTCCTTGGAATCAGTAACAACTGCTTTGCTCTATTTATTCATCTAGTTCATAAAACTAAATTAGGTACTTAATGTAGACTTATCTCTAAACTCTCTTAAGAGAATTTTAAAATGCCTCTAGATGGGGCCAGACACATCAGGTCAATGATGGGTTCTGTTTCCACTTCTTGGAGAAATCCCAGCTGAGGCCCTGTCTTAAAGAGCTCAAATACAAGCTCTCTGCGTCCTGGGCCTTCCCGTCACCACATCCCAAGAGAATCCCCTACTTGCTGGATCCCATGTCTCTCTCCTTTTGGGCTTCTTCCTCATTTGTATGGGATCACTGTTCCAGGTGTTCCCTGCATGGGGTCCCCAGGAAGCAGAGGGTTTTTGGCACCGAATGTCAGAGAACGGCTTTGTTTGCCCTCACTCTTGCTGCTGGCTCAGCTGAGTATGTAATGCTGGGCTGGACACCATTCTTCCTCAGCAATCTGGAAGCCCTGCTCTCCTGCCTTCTGGTCTCCAATATTGCTGCTGAGAATTCTGATGTCATTCCGGCTCTGAGTCCTTCACATCTCACCTTAGAACCTTTCAGATCCTCTCTTTATCCTCATGTGCTACGATTTCACAAGGGCGTGGGCATCTCACATTATTTGTGCTAGAATCAGAGGGACCCTTTCAATGCACAGGTGTCTGTCCCTTCACTCTGCAGGCTCTCCCATTGCTTTGAGGGTTCCCTTCCCTCTGCTCTGCATGCCCCATCTCTCAGGACCTCTGGTCAGTCACATACTGGAACTCCTGAATCAGGACTTTCCCTCTCATTTCCTCACCTATCTTTCTCTGTTGGATTCTATTTTCTAGAAGGTTCACTCAACTTTATCTTCCAGTATTTCTAACTCTCCTATTAAACTCATTATATCTGTAATCATACTTCCAATTTCCAATAGCTCAGTCTTCTTTTCCAAGTATCTTTTTTATCTGATCCTGATTTTAGTTCTTATCTAAAGATGGTAGAGTATTGAGGTCTTTTAAAGCTATCTGGTTGCTTCTCATCCTTCTATTTCCATGGCCTCTACATAGCCTTGTTCTGTCTGTCTGGCTTTCCTCTTACACACTTTTCCCTGTTTGGGGAGCTCAGGCCCCCCATCTACCTTTAAAGGGAAAAGTGCTCAGAAGCTCTGAGTGTGGAAAGAACACAATGATGGCAGACTCACTGACAGAGGACCAGGTGGGGACAGGCTTGTTCTGTTGGAAGACACCCATCTGTCTTTTCTCCCCTGAAAGGACTCTCAATGCTGGGGATGCACATTTCCACTCCCGTTTTCTTTCAAGAGACCCACTCCTGCCTTCAGGTGCATCTGGTGACCCACTTCCCCCATCCCTGGTTTAAGGTCACCAGAGAGGAAACCACATGCTCCCGCCACCACCATCTCCTGCTAGTGAAGAGAAAGGTCACCTAACTGCCCAGTATTCCCGCCAAATCTCCCGATTACACAGGGACCAGGTCCCTCCACTGCCTGCTGAGCCTCTCTGGGCTCTGTAGGCTACACCAGCTTGCTTCTTGTTGGCTTTTCACCCCAAAGGCATGGAGAAGAGCGCTCTTAGTCCTGTGGGCTTGTATCTTTCACCCCTCCACTGTCTCTTTAACAAGGCTCCAGTAGGAAGCAGAGCTCAATACCCGTGTTGAACCCACCACGGTCACCTGTCAGCCTGGACTAAATCAGAACTTCACTACATGATCAGACGGGAAGGGTATTCCCAGACCAAACAAGGAGAGTTAGAGCAAAAGCACAGAGGGGTGAGAGGGCCTGGCATACCACAGAGCAGCAGACGCTCACACCAGAAGTACCATCGTGAAGTGAGCTGGCCACTACGGCAGAACAGGCCAGGGCCTCCAGCAGGCTCTGCCATGGACCCGTCTCATGACCCAGAACAAGGTCCTTCCCTTCTTGCTGGTGGCTGATGCCCACAGCACATAAAGAAAGCTCTGATGTTCTGACATAAAGCAGTGAAGACTATCGTCATTGTTGCCAGCCTTATTTTTATATAAACGTTTCTGCAAAAGAGTCTTTAAAGAAAGCAGCCTATGCCAAGTCAACAGACTGAAATACAAAAGAAAAAGAAGTTATGGTACCTGAAGCAACAAGTCCTTTGGATCGATGCTTCCTGTTAGACTTCTGATCATTTGTTCTTGACTGTGCAATTTCTTATTACTTTCACTCAAAAGACTCTTGTAACGATTCTCCACGGCTTTCTCTCTTTCATCCACTTCATTGCGTAGTTTGTCAACTTCATTTCTAAGGTCCTACCAGAAGAAAAAGAAAAAATAGAATTTATTTGATAAAGACTTCAAGATGATCATCACTCTTGCTTACCGTTATACGAGAACAAGCTAATACATGCATTTAACAATGTGCACTTCCTTCTCTTTTAAAGTCTGATGAAAACTAGCTTTAAGAAGCAGCCAAGGGGCACCTGGGTGGCTCAGTGGGTTAAAGCCTCTGCCTTCAGCTCAGGTCATGATCCCAGGGTCCTGGGATCAAGCCCCGCGTGGGGCTCTCTGCTCAGCAGGGAGCCTGCTTCCCTTCCTCTCTCTCTGCCTGCCTCTCTGCCTACTTGTGATCTCTGTCTGTCAAATAAATAAATAAAAATTAAAAAAAAAAAAAGAAGCAGCCAAAATCTGGAAAAAGCTTTATGCACAGATATTTAGCACAACATTGTTTGCAATACTGAAAAAAAAAAAGAAAGAAAATAAAAATTCAATAACAGGGAATTATTTTTTTTAAAATAAGGAATAAACATAGAATATGGCATTTTGGGGCACCTGAGTGGCTCAGTGGGTTAAAGCCTCTGCCTTTGGCTCGGGTCATGATCTCAGGGTCCTGGGATGGAGACCCGCATCGGGCTCTCTACTCGGCAGGGAGCCTGCTTCCCCCTCTCTCTCTGCCTGCCTCTCTGTCTACTTGTGATCTCTGTCTGTCAAATAAATCAAATCTTAAAAAAAAAAAAAAAGAATATGGCATTTAAAGAAGTGCACAATTATGGCACGTCTGGCTGGCTCAGTTGGTTAAGCATCTGACTCCAGAAACTCAGCAGCAGCTCAGGTTTCGGCTGAGATTATGATCTCAGGGTCCCGGGCTTGAGCTCCGTGTTGGGCTTGGCCCCCATCTGAGAGCCAGCTCATCCCTCTCCCTCTGCTCCTCCCCCACCTCGTACCGCGCATTCTCATTCTCAAATAAAGAAGTAAAATCTTGTTTTAAAAATGCACAATTATGAGGAAAACAAACACTATACAATATGATGCAGATTGTCTCCTAAATGTTTATACAAAATATTGTTGAAGTTGTGAGGAAACACATCAAAAGAATAACAGTATACTTAAATAAAGGGGCTGTGGGGACTTTCAATTGATTTTTATTTTTTTGTAATTTTTCTGAGTTTCTAAAATCTCTAAATCAGTCTATATTACTTTCACAATCAGAAAAAAAAATGATCTTAAATAATGACATTTAAAATTAACGTGGAAAATGCTTGTGTTATGATGTTAAGAGGAAAAACATAAAACCAACAGTGAACAGTGTGATTTTAGCCACCTCAGGATGTATGCTATTTGTAATACTAAAATACTATTCATAACAGCAAATGCTGGAAACCGCCCAAATATTCACCGTAGAGGAACGAACTAAGGCACATTCTCACAACGGAGCATTCTGAAGCGATCAAGAGGAAGGAATGAGGACTCTATAAACACAAAGCCTGAAAGTAGTCTTCAGAATACACTGCTCAGGTTGGGGGTCAGGAAGACCCCAGGAGAGAAAAAAAGTATGGATAACATAGTGTCATGTATTTAACTATAAAATAAATTAAATGGTTGTTTATAGGGAAATAAAAAAGAGAACAAGGCGGAAGGAGGGAGTAGAATTCATTTTACAAATGTAACATTAAAGCAAACCAAATGTTTGGATAACTATTTGAAAAATACAATAAAAATCTCCTAAAACTAGAAGCGGAGCAAACAAAAAATAAACCTGTGTATCAGGTTGATTCGTTAACCAAACAGAGAGGAATTATTTCAGTAACTTAAAAGCAGAGTAATTTAGGGCATCCGGTTGGCTCAATTGGTTAAGCATTTGCCTTTGCGTCAGGTCATGATCCCAGAGTCCTGGGATTGAGCCCCGCATCAGGGTCCCTGCTCAGTAGGGAGTCTTTTGTCCCTCTCCCTTGATTCTCTCCCTCTGTGCTCTCATTCAAGTAAATAAAAAAATCTTAAAAAAAAAAAAAAAAATGAAGAGTAATTTGTATACCCCTAGTGGGCTATTTCTCTAAGGACAAAAGGGACTACTGCAGAAAATCTTACACTATTTTAGTAATCACATTGGAAGAAATAATATTTGTATTATTATTCTGAAACTGTGTGCGTGTGTATATATATTTATTAAATAAGTAATTATTAACGTGATAACCAAGATTACAAACCTAAGAGCATACCAAACAAATATAAAGTTAAAACATATCACTGTAAATATGAATCAGAAATATCAATATGAACTTTTATTTTCTGTTATTTCCTTTCTCTCACCAAGAAAGCCTAAAATCAGCATCCTCCCCAGTATCCAGACTATAGTCTCTAAATACCATTCTCCACCAAAGAGAACCAGAATGATCAAAGCACAGCCCCTAGAACAACATTACCAGCATCACCTAGGAATGGCAAATACAATAGATGACCAGAACAGCGCTCAGTAAGTATCTGTTGGGTGGATGGAGAGGATAGATGGGATTGCTCCCATTTTATGAAGGAGGAAACAGGCTCAGATAAAGTGACTTACCCACCATCACAGTCACTAAGGGGCAGCACCTGCCTGATTCTAACTCTGATTGCAAGCCTCTAAGCTCACTCCTGCACCACGGCCAGGGTTTAGATTTCTTTCAAAATGATCCACATCCTCCTATAATCATCTGACACGTGCTTCTAGAAACCTTCCTCTGAAAACTGGGTAACAGGGACCACAAAATCTTGCATGAAGCCATTTAGGTACATCTTCAAAGTCACAATAAATCTGCCTGCCATCCTGGGAAGATCATCCTAAGAAAATCAAGTCTACTTTTTTTTTTTTTTTAGAGAGTGGGTAGGGGCAGAGAGAGAATCTTAAGCAGGCTCTACACTCAGTGTAGAACCCAACTCAGGGCTCCACTTCACGACTTTGAGATCATGACCTACACTGAAATCAAGAGTCAGATACTTAACCAACTGGGCCAACCGGGCGCCCTGATCATGCCTACTTTTTAAGCTTAAAATATTTCTGCATTATGCTAAGTAAAAAATATGCACCATTCACATACACAGTAATTACTGGTCCACTTACATCATTTCCACAATTCAGTACTCTCCTTTGCACAAACACCTACAGGACCTATCATTCTGAGGTCTGGTTCAAGTTCTAGTGTATATGCGTGTGTACAACAGTAATTTATTCCATTCTCCCACCTCATTTGCTTATACAATTTTAGTTCAGGTACGTAAATTAAGAACTTGCATGTTTTCAATGATAAAGGTGACTAATGTGCTACATTTCTCCCACGTGTCTCCCAAACTAACCCACTTGACCTGTTCCAAAGTCCCACAGAGCACAAGTAGCTGGGTCATCCCTCGAGATTAGGGGCTCTTAATCTGAGGTCCACTGAATGGGTCTCTGGGAGCCTATGCAAAGTTGTGCGTGTGTATATTTTTGGTGGTAGTGGGCTCTCAGCACAAGTCAGGATCTCAAGGAAAGTCAGGTCACTAAAGACGACAAAGTACTTCTCCTGTTATACGCATTCCTGACAGAAACTACTATTTACCAAGCACAAGCCGAGCCACGTGCCTGTCAAGGCACTTTTACAGAAAGCACCTCTAACCCTAATGACGGCACACACGGCAAATATTAGGAGTCCTGTATTTGCAGAAAGGAAACCAAGGCTCACAGCGGCTGAGAGATGTTTACAAAGTTTTACGCGTAAGTTCTAGTACTGGAATCCAAGCCCAAGTCACTTAGACCCCAAATTCCGCATTCTCTCCACCCAACTGCACCACTGTTAAGAAAAACCAGTCTGTGACATGGGCTGCCATCGGTCACTAATTCCAGTGCCCCAAGCTAAGGTTCCAGTAACTCAAGGACTCAGGACTGATGGAATATCCAGCCTGAGACGGAGGCCCTCCTGCTAATGAACGGGGCAGGACCAAGGGTCTCGGACCTCACGTGAAGGGCAGTCAGAGAAGGCCTGAGGTAAGAGGACCAGGGCAGGGAGGGGGAGCTGTGTGCTGAGGCGGCCTTGAGGAGGAGCGGCTGCCATGGCAACACAAAGGCAGGGCAGGGCTCCCCGCTCGCCCCGGTGTGCTTATAACCAGTGTTTAGGGGAGGCATGGAGACGGCATGTCTCGCCTAAGCAAAACAATCAGAACTGAAAATTGATAATCTTGGGTGGTTTCCCCAAACCTCTTTCAATATTCCTAGGCTGTGAAGACAGGCAGAACTAGCCCTGAATCTGGGCTCTAGTGCTGACTAGCTGTGTGACCACAGATAACCTAAATCCTTATGGGTGCTTCCTTTCCAGCAAATGGGGTTAATAATACGGCTCCTAGGCTCCTGGGAGGGTTAAGTGAGAGAAAGCGGGATGGGTGCCGGGCACAAAAGCAGGTGCGTAGGAAATGACCTTCTGTCATCCCCCGCCCCTGCACCCCACGCCTCCCCGCACACACATCCTCCAGGCTGCCTCTACTCCAGGCTCCTTCCTGTGGCCACAGCATCAGCACATCACCAGCCAGCCACCGGAAGCACTCCTCCCCTCCCTCTCACACACTCCTGCCCATCCCACAGGTAACTCAGGCCTGCAGGCGGAGCCAAGCCTCCACACCGAGCTCACGAGAGAGATGAAGGGAAGTATTTGGTGCTTCTATGTGCACACGAGTGCCCAAATCCTGCCCTGCCAAGTACCCCTACTCCCTGCCCTATCCCCAGAGTCTCAAAGGAGTGGACTCCATCAGTTTGGTAAGAACCAATCTCAGACCGGGAATCAAAGTCCAAGTCAGTGAAAACTGCATACCCAAAGCAGGGCTTTCTGATAAAACTGAGGGTTGTTTTTGGGTTTGCTTTTGGAAGGAGGAGGGTATATGCATCTTAAGGAAGCCATCTGCCCAACAATGGCCAGGCATGCTTAGGTCTGGGGCAAGAAAGCCAGAGAATCTGGAACTTGGGTTCTTGTCTTAGGGTACAGTAACCGCGCGTCGGCAAGGCTGGGCCAGTGAGCATCCCGGACTCTGATCACCCGGAGAGTCACTCCTCCTCCCGTGAGGGGGTATTAAAGAAGACAACAGGTAGAATCTGAAGTACTGGTGAGAAAAGTGAACCCCGTGCACACTCAGCCCTTCCCTCCCTCCATCCCACCACCTCGCCTTCTTCAGAAATTAGCTCGCGGCTGATCATCAGCAACAGCCTCCTAACTGGTCTCCCTATGCCTGTCTTCACCCACCAAATCACACACATACCCCCCTGACATTTACGCCTCTACCCAGGACCCTACAGGGACCCCATGCTAACTGCAGAAGGAAGCCACCCTACTTAACAAACCTTCTTTCCAGGCTCTCCCACCCGCTCTGGGCTCCAGCCTAAAGCCCATCTCCCCCAACCACCCAGTCTTCTTCATCCTGAAAAAAAAAAAAAAAAAGTGTAATTCTGCCCGATTCTGCCTGGAGAGCAAGGCCCTGCAAGGCGCAATCCAAGTACCACCTCTTCCGCAAAGCCCCCCCCTTTCCCGACTACTCTGGCCCTCAGCAATCATTCTCCCAAAACAGCACCTTTTTCTGCAAAGCCCTAGAGCATTTAGGAAAGGGCCAGCCCTTTACATCCGTGCCCTCCCACAGCGCTCACGGCAACCCTGCAAAGCAGATGATGCTCTCATTCCACCCGTTTTACGAATCAGAAAACAGAGGTTCAAAATACTAAAGCAACTTAACCAAACCAAAAGGTGCTGGGATCAGGAGTCCAGTCTTTCATGTTCTCTTCACTAAACCAGTGGTTTTTTAAACTGAGCTCAAGAAGCCCAAGGCTGGCTGGCTATCGGGATCATCTAACTACATGTTCCTAGGCCTTCCCCCAAAACCTGCCTCAGTTGGCTTGGGGGAAAGAATGGTAATGTGTATTTGATTGTAAGGCAAGGAGCCACCATCCTAAGGAAACTGCCAAGCCCCTTGGGTGCATTTGTTTGACTTGCTTCTGAACAAAGGGACAGTAAGCGTTTGAGAACCCCTCTCTGGTACCAGACCCCACCCTGCTTTCAGGCGAGCGCTGCCACAGCAGGATCTGTGTTGTGGTGACATCAACTGAGTGGCCTCGCTTTCTACCTAATGGACAATTTTCCTTTAAGATTCGCAGGTGCACACCAGGGCATTCTTAGGGGAGGCTGACAGGAAAAAAAAAAAAAAAAAGGATTAATTTAAAAATAAAATATCCCTATAATCTTAGAATCACATTAGAAATGAGAAGCCAGGCCCTCTTACTTCCTTCTGCAGTCAGCTGGTTTGTTTTATCTCTGGCCAGATGGAGAACGAGAAGGTTCTCATCCATCAAATTTCCACCTTCTCAGGTTTCGCGGTGAGAAAGCTTGTCAAAGTGCTCAGTGGTTCCCTTTAAATACACAAAGGAAGCTTCTCCAAAATCCTAATGAGGAACAGGAACCCAGTGATGTAAGAATTTCCAGAATTAGTATGAGATAGTGGGGTTCGGGTCGCGTTCTGTGGAGCCTGGCTGCCCCTGGGGGCTGCGGCGGAGGCGGGACACTGTGGGGAGGCGGCGCCAGGCCTTCCCCTCCCGTCTCCCTGGGCAGCTCTGCTTTCAGGTTTCCTCTTCAGGAGAGTCATATTTGAACAAAGAATCTCTGTGCTCAAACAAACAAACAAACAGCAACCACGGGGGTGAGACCGTGCTCGCACAGACAGAGCTCTAGCACGGCGTGAGGACCGTGAGGACGGAGCGCAGAGGTTCGGGGCGGGGAGCTCAGGGAGGCTTTCAGCAGAAAGGAGCGGAGGCTCACACTGGGCAGGGCTCAAGGCCCCGCTGGGTCACTTAGCCACCAGCCACCACACCTCTCTAAAACCCCACCTGACAGATGTGACAGACCATTCCTGCCCTGTCCACCAGCCCACCTGCTGTGCCCCCTTGTGCCAGGCTCATTCATGCCCCCCAAGCCGCCCCAGGGGCCCTCCCTTGACCAGGAATGCAGTTTTATGCCCACCCCAATGTGCTCCCCAGCAAATAGCTACTCACCCTTCAAGCTTCAGCTCCAGTCCACCTCCTCTGTGAAGCCTTCCCTCCCACCCTCTCCCACCCCCTCCCACTCTTAGCAAGTTCCAGGCTCTGTGCTTCCAAAGTGTTTAGTCCATCCCCCTACCTGCACTTACCATGCTGTATTTTAATTAGCTTTTTGTCTGTGCTCCTAGTCTATCTCTCTGCCAGATTCCTTCAGAGACTGTGTCTGATTTGATTCAGTCCTGTACTCCCAGTGCCCAGGACAGAGCCTGGCACAGAAATTATGAAGAACCAGAGACAAGGGAAAGCCTCCAGAAAGACGACAGCAATTCCACGTGAAGACTGATGGGAACAGCCTTTTAAAGCGGCTTCCGCGGCCGCCCCATGCACGAGCCACTGAGATACTACAGAATCTGTCACTCGAAACGGGTTCTGCCTCCCTTCCTAGAGATCAATCAGCTGGAAAGGAACAGACTAGCACTTTCTTCAGAGGAGAGGTGAGTGTGGATCAAGGAAGAAATTTACAGCTTTGTTGACTTGGCTGGTAACGGGGCAGACCACATTTATTAGTCAACAGTGTCCATTAGATCCTAGCGGGCAGTGATTTGTCATTCAAAGTCCTGAGCCAGCACCTGCCAGGCAATTAAAAGCAGGAGAGGAGGAAAGAAGTCCGATCCACTGAGCACGCAGGAACCAGAGGACGCACTTTCTCATGCATTAAGTTTTATTATTCATTCATTCCTCCTAAAGCAGGTATGATCAACCTCATTGTAGGGGAGAAAACCTGAGTTTAGAGGGGTTAAGCCACTGACCTAAAGGCTTGGAGCTGAGTGCCTGCTAAAGCCGAGATTCGAACCCCAATCTGACCCTGTTGCCCACTGCTCCAAAGACATCAGTTCAAACCAATTTCTCCTTCCCAGGGCAGTGACATCATCACCATCACCAAAACAGCACCAAAACAGCTGATCCATTGATCAGCTAAGATGTGTCAAGCATTACGTTCATAACTGCTATCTGCATCTCAGATCATCCCCACAACTAAGCTCTGATTTTCTAATGAGAAACAAGCACCATCATTTGAAGAGGAAAAGTTACTGGCTCACAGTCCAACAGCCAACCAGTGACAGACCAGGACTCAAGACCAGCTTGACCCGAGTCTCTGCACTCAGCCTCTCTTAAGAGTGACTGGAAATGCAGAGGCTGGGGCGCCTGAGTGGCTCAGCGGGTTAAAGCCTCTGCCTTCGGCTCGGGTCATGATCCCAGGGTCCTGGGATCGAGCCCCACGTCGGGCTCTCTGCTCAGCATGGAGCCTGCTTCCTCCTCTCTCCCTCTCTCTCTGTCTGCCTCTCTGCCTACTTGTGATCTCTGTCAAATGAATAAATAAAATCTTTAAAAAAAAAAAAAAAAGGAAATGCAGAGGCAGAACTTCCGCCAGCACAGATCCACAAGGACTCCCATTCAGACTCTTCATACCTGATTAAACCAAAAACAAGGCAAGGGGAGCTCTGACCCTTGGTAAGAATCATACGACCTCAGGTCTGGTCCCAGGCCTGCCCCAACAGCCTACAGACACTGGCTCCAAAATGCCGTGTTTTGACTATGGATCACCAGAGATGCTCTGAACGCTGTCATAATCTCGTCTGGAGCTATCCATCAACAAACACATGTGAAACCAGAGGGGTTCAGGATGAACTACCCTGAAATTAAACCAGCTCCTGTCAAAGCACATGGGATTAGCCAGCTGGGTGACAGGTACAACTTTAATTAGATTTTTGGGTTTTAGCCAGCAAATGCATCCCCACGGAGCTAAGTGCCCAGGTACTGAAGCACACACTTGTCAGAGTAGTGGACGACAGGTCTCGAAACAGATGAGAGCATTATGAGACAGTCTGGGGAATACAGCTAAACCAATGTCTCACATACACTGCTTCTATAAAGCAGAAGAAAAAGACTAGCACTTGCTCCTCTCCCCACCCACCCCAAGTAGCACACAGAATGTCTGAACCAGAAAGAGCGAATCTAAAATAAAGGTTTACCTCTATCGTTTTCCACCAAATGCACATTCACACACTCACACACACACGCACGCACACACACACTCACGTACGCATACGCACACATACACACATACTAAAAAGGAGAGCCTTAAGTCACTGGAGCCAAGCAATGCATTAAAGTCAAGGTGTGAGGGCAGGGACGTGACAGTCCGAGTAGCACTCCTATTAAAAACCACACAAACCACGACACGTTCAACATCACTGTTAGGGCACCGACTTGGGAATACCAGGTTTGTTGCTGGTTTGTTGCAAGGGCCTCCTGAATGTCCTTGTGGGGATGTGGGTCCCTCTCGTGACAAGGAGGTATAACACAAGAAAGGGGATCTATCCGAGAGACCCTCACATTTGGACCTTTCCGGCTGTAGGAAGACCTTCCAGGTAAAAACCAAAGCTTGTATTCACCAGAGCCTACCAACAGTGCCCATATCGCTGCAAGTATGCCACGAATGTCCCCTGGATAAACTAATGAACGACTGCAAAGGATACCACGTGCTGAGTCAGCTGGCACTAGGTCGCCGCAATCACAGGCAATGGGAATGAGCAGGCTGCTCACAGCCCAACCCCGCGGTGCCCGGGCACCGTGAAGACACAGTGGACTCCATGCCCCAGCCACAAGATGCCCATTCACATAGGAGCTGTCTCCCTCCAGAGAGATTAGCAGCACACACAATGACGGGGCAAGAAGACTGTCCAGCATGAGCAAAGGATGGTTCGATCACACCCAGAAGATAATCTGTTGGCTGACCATCAGAAAGAATCCAGGGAATGCTAAAACAACAACAACCGGCATGCTTGAAAGTGGCCCCCTGCAAATGCTCGGAGTCAGGGCTCGTCCATAAACAGAGCTGCAACATTGCTGAGTTGGTAGTTCTTGCCCAGGAAACAAGAACAAGGGAAATGGCCAGACACTGTCCCCCGGACTGGAAACCGTACTCCTTACAAGCTCAAGGACCTGGGTGGCACAGACGGGGCCACAACACTGCTCTCACTGCAGGCAGTGCAGGCGAAGGCTCCAGCAGCCCTCCAAAGGGGTACACCAATACTGCCCTTGGGCCGGGGGGCCAGCCAAAGCTGTCCTTTTACCTTAACCTGCTCATCTTCAGACACTGGAGACCCTGTAACCGAATTTCCCTTTTTACCTTCACTGCCAGGAGCCACCAGCTGAATTTAAGTCCCCGTCTTTGGTAGGGGGTTGGGTACCACAGCGTGCATTTCTCCTTACTCACTCTGCTTCCATTTCCCTAGCCACGCTTTTGTCTTGACCTGAATGCCTTCACCTTTGTTTTTATTTTTAAGATTTTATTTATTTATTTGACAGACAGAGACCACAAGTAGACAGAGAGACCCACAGAGAGAGAGGAAGGGAAGCAGGCTCCCTGCTGAGCAGAGAGCCCGATGTGGGGCTCGATCCCAGGACCCTGAGATCATGACCTGAGCTGAAGGCAGAGGCTTTAACCCTCTAAGACACCCAAATTAAATTAAAAATTTAATCTCAATTTTTTATGACTTCCCATAAACCTCTGAAAATGTTTTTGAAACATCAAAAGGAATAAATTATAATCTTTAAAGCTCCAAATAATACTTCAGAATACCTCAAATCGGGCATTTTGTTTTGTTTCCCCAAAAACACCGTATGTTCTCATACCTCTGTGCCTTCGCCCTCCGTACAAAACCCTCTGCTCCCTTGCCTATCAATTAACCTTTATTTAACTCAAGCTTCAGGACCAGTTCACAAGATCCTTTCCCCAAGAGCCTTCTCTGACCCTGCAAGCCACTTCCTGGCTCCGTGTTCCCATCGTACTCCATTCACATCACTATCATGGAATGGTCCCCACGCCTAGCAGAGGGCCTGCATGGTGTTCAATGTTGCTGAATGCATGCATGGATTCCTTTCCTTTGCCAGGGCAGAAATAGGGGCACTAGGGGAGCCTGGGTGGCTCAGCTGGCTAAGCACCCAACTCCTGATTTGGGCTCAGGTCATCATCTCAGGGTCCTGAAATCAAGCCCTATCTTGGGCTCCACCTCTGCGCTTATCCAGGCACCATAAGGCAAACCACCATCCATGATGCTCCCCAGTCGCTGAACAAGCCAGCACCCCAATGTTCAGGGTGAAACATTCCTATGAGACGGACACAGCCATGGTCTTAGACCGTAACCGGAATGTAAGTAGAGATACCACCGTGATGCAATGCAGACACGGCCAAATCGTCTTACCAGAAACACAGATGACGACCTGAGGTTCTAAAGGAGTCATGAGGAGATGCAAGTAAGCATTCAGAGTGGACAGTGGCGGCTTTGGTCTGGGTAACTGCTCATCCCTCCCAAACATGCGCTTCGAGAGGAGGCTGTCAATGATGGAGCTCACACGCGTGCGCCTGAGCACAAGCACACACTTCTGACAAAGAAGAATGGGTACGTGACCCACATCGGGCCTCAGGCCATCCTAATAGGGACCCAGTGGGGGCAACGGAGTGTGAGAGTCCTTCTTCCTCTTATATGTAATAAACCGGAAATATGTGACCCCAGCAGAACACCAACAGTGGTCCAACCACCCGGAACTGGAGTAAGGAGATGTGAGACAAAGAAGCCAGCTCCCAGAGACTGAGCTTCGGTCCCAGCAGTGTTCCAGTCTCTCTGTCCTTCCAGCACTGTAGTCACACAAGACAAGACATTTCTCTTTTTGCCTAAGTTTTTCCTGCAGAAAAAAGCAAAAGCAAAAACCCTCCCACTGCCAGTATACTTGACCCCAAGCCCTTCCTCACTGTCACGTTCCCCTTACTTTCTTCACCAAACAGCCCTTCCCTCCTTACAAAGATGTGCACGCATTACAGAGGAATACAGTCAGCTGTCAACAACAGCCCAACATTATTCCAGAAGCACCAAGGTTGACACGAATAAGTGAATTATGGAACCACCAAACATCTGACGCCAGAGGGAGGGGTAAATAAACTACAGCCTCTCCACCTGATGTAATATTATGCAGCCATTTCAAATGTTTACCAAGAGTAAGTTATAATATAAAAAAATCACATATTTTATATAGATATATAGATATATAGATACATGTGCATCCCCAATCCAAATTCTACTGAATGAACCTTTTTCTAATGACAGTGGGGGTGAAGAGGACAAGCTATTTTAAGTTAAGAGGAACTTATCCAGCAGTAAGGGTGTAAGACCAAACTACGAAAACTGCACCTCCATCAAAGGGCCATCTGGCCAGTCTTTTCTTTACCTCCCCCATTCAGCATCCTACTCAAACCTTATTCCTCTCACTCAAGTGTTACCTCCTCCTAGAAGGTTTCCTGACTACTGCATCCCACCAGGATCTTTTGCACTGACCCCACAGATTTTAAGCTGCTTTGCATTTTGCCACATATAACATCTCCAATGTCCTTAGGAAAGAGAAATTTTCAGAGGTTACGTCTTATACTTCCATCAGTATCTAAACCAGGGACACTTCAATGACATATGGGAAACATATTTTAATAACATGTAGTAAACCGCTACACTCCAAGGTCGCTGGTGGCAGCATAAATTGGGCCAGTCCTTTGGGCAAATAATTTGGCAACGTGATTAACTAGTATAAAATATTTGTGTCATCTGACCCTAGTTAAACTCACTCAAATCCTAGGAACTTCAAGAGAAAATGCCTTAGGCCCAAAGACGTCATTGTGGAATCATTTAAACAATCAAGGTGTCCAAGAAAGCAGAAATCAAGGAAAGCATGTGAAATGTATTCAACAAAGAGCATGCACCACTCAACATGACCATTCGGGAGGCTGCATGACATGGAAAGACGCCCATGATAAAGTAAGGGGTCAAAGAACATAAAAGAGTAGTTAGCCTCTCACTAGATTAGGGGCCTAGGTACACCAGGTCTGAAGGGTGACACTGAAAACCAGGAAGAGTTACCGTTTTATTAGGGTGGTGGGTGATGTTTTATTTTTAATGGTATTTTTATATTTAATGGTAGGCGATGTTTTATTTTTCTAAATTTCCATTACCATTCCCTTAATATTCATTAATATTTTTGTTAAAATATACAAACATTTGTATTTCAATTCTCATGTCCGTGTTAGCGTTAGGACTTCAAGCAGTGGATCCTGACGTCCCTGCCCAGAGCAGGCTCTGGAGAACTGAACTGTAGTCCCTAGAGGCTCCCTTTGAGGACTCTACTCTAAGGACTCTTGTCAACCCGAGGTCCTCTGTCAGCCCAGGGTGCCCGCCCAAGTTATTCATAGCCTGTCAACAATCACTCAGACTCAGACCCGCCCCACCTCCTTGCGCCAAGGCTAAGCATCTGAACGTGACTCTTAGGACGCTGGATACTTATGTTTAAATATAATAGAAATTTTCTTTTTTTTTAAGATTTATTTATTTATTTGAGAGAGAATATGAGCAGGGGGAGGGCCAGAGGGAGAGAGCAAACCCTCAAGCAGACTCCCTCCTGAGCACAGAGTCTGAAGTAGGACTGGATCCCAGGACCCTGAGATCATGACCTGAGCCAAAATCAAGAGTTAGACACTTGGAGCACTTGAGTGGCTTCGTCGGTTAAAGAACTGGCTCTCGATTTCAGCTCTCTCCCTCTCCCTCTTCCCCGACTCACTCTAAATAAATAAGCAAATAAATAAAATCTTGTAAAAATGAAAAATGAAAACTAAAGAGTTGGACATTTAATTGGCTGAGCCACCCAGGTGCCCCTATAATAGAAATTTTTAAAGATAAACTATTTTTTGCCTACCAGATCCAGAGAGAATTTTTTAAATGCTAACATCCAATGCTGAATGCTAAACAGTCCTTTAAAAAGGACAAAGCTGGTATAATCATTCTGGGAAACAATGTGAGTACACCTGTATAATAATGTTAAAAATATTCATACTCTTTGACCCAATAATTATGCCTTTATCAGGAAATAATCAATGTTAAAAATATTTAGATGCAAGGACATTTGCTATCGCATTTGTTATAAGGCAAAAAAGAAAAAAAAAAGAAGTGTAACAACCTAAATGTTCTACCATAAGGGACTAAGTAAACTGTAGCACATCCAAGTGATGAAATACTAACACATGCACCAAAAAACAAACATAAGTTTCTGAAGAACACTTATAACATGGCAACACACCAAAAAGAGAATACGGAATTAATAAAGCATTTGCAAAACTGCATTTCCAGGTTGATACCAATAATGTATGTGTGGGTGTGTGCACGTGCATGTGAGACAGAATTCCAAGATGATGAGATGATGTGAAATATTTTCTCCTTTACACTTTTCAGATTTTTCTAAGTCTTCTGCAGAGTTCTCCCTAAAACCAGAAACAGCTCTCAAGAGCCGCTGCCTGACCACGCCACTGCTGCTCACGTGAATGGTATGGTCGCCTCTGCTCCTCTCAAGACGGGCTTCCTCCAAGTCCTTCTCCAGCCTCTCCCTCTCCTGCTGCAGGGCGCTCAGCTCCTGGGTGACCTTCTTAATGTTCCTTCGCAGTCTGTGGTTCTCGGCACTCTTGCTGAGGTTTTCGGAGTTCAGCTGTGCTAGAAGGGCTGCCTTTTCTAACAGAGCAGCCTCATAATTTTCAGACACCTACGAGAGGAGGGAGACAGGGGAGATGAGCTGATTTCTGTACCACACTAAATACACCAAGAAATCTCTGCTCCTTTTTCACCCTGGGGTCAGCGGAAGGGAGTTAAGAAACAAAAAGAAAGGGGCACCTGGGCGGCTCAGTGGGTTAAGCCTCTGCCTTCAGCTCAGGTCATGGTCTCAGAGTCCTGGGATCAAGTCCTGCATTGGGCTCTCTGCTCAGCAGGAAGCCTGCCCCCCCGACCTGCCTCTCTGCCTACTTGTGATCTCTCTCTCTCTGTCAAATAAATAAATAAAATCTTAAAAAAAAAAAAAAAAGAAAAGAAAAAGATTAACATAAACAACCTCCAGGACCCAAAGCACAAATAATATGAAGATTCTAAAGTAACACAAGAGTGATGATTATGTTATCATGTTGATGTTACAATGTTGATGTTAAGAGGGGAAAAGGCTACAACTGTGTAAAAGAAGTGGTTTTTTTTTCTTTTTTTAAAGACTACAAGGAAAAACACAGAACGTCAAAAACCATCTTTAGTTAGGTGGGCACATGGGTGATTTTCTTCTTTCACTTCTTTCAAATGTTCTAAGGCTACCGAGCATGTTACTTTTATAATTGTTTAAAAAAGAAAAACTTCAGGCACCTGGGTGGCTCAGTGGCTTAAGCCTCTGCCTTCGGCTCAGGTCATGATCCCAGGGTGCTGGGATCGAGTCCCACGTTGGGCTCTCTGCTCAGCAGGGAGCCTGCTTGCCCTCTCTCTCTGCCTGCCTCTCTGCCTACTTGTGATCTCTCTCTGGGTGTCAAATAAATAAACCTTTAAAAATAAATAAATAAAAAAGAACAACTCCATCAAGTTATTTATAAAAGGTAGAACATGAAGAGCGCCATCTGACAAGCAGAGGCGGATTCAAGCACGGGCAATGCTCCCAGAGGTTAGAGCAGCTTGGACCCACAGTCATCAGCCTGGTAGTCCCATGGCCACCAAAAGTGGCTATAAATTCAGCAGAGTCCAAGGGTTAATTGTGTCTACAACATTCTTACTTCATTAACACACAGTTTAGTAGAAAATACATATGTGGTTATCAAGCATTTGAAAAAATAGTATAACTCATCAATAATCAAAAAGAGCCAATTAAAACAAGCTTTCATTTATCAAGATGGTTTTAATGAGAATATCCAGTGCCGGCAAACTTACTATGAAGCAACACAATTAATATTAACTTTTCAAGAGCTGACCAAGAATCCAGAAGCCAAGAAATATACCGGCAAGAATGTAAATTAATGTAACTCTCTATGGACAGATTATATACATCAAGTGTGCATATACAGGATCGATGTGTTCACACTCATCCCAATGATTCGGCTCCCAGGATTCAATCTCAGGGGAAGAATCCAAAATATGAAAAAGCCTTATGTACACAGTCATCCATCACAGATTTACTGTAACAGGAAAAACTAAGAACCTAAACTGATAACATGAGGATATTCCAAGTCACAACATGGTATGAAAAAACAGAAGATTAAATTGTAAATGCTCTAAAAAAATAAAATCTATGCATAGGAGAAAACTGAGGGAAAAAAAAACCTCAAAATGTTAACAGCATGGCTGGGTGATCTCCTGATTCCCCTTTCTTCCTTCTTTCTAGTCTCCCAAAAGAAAATTCGAAACACATATATTACTTATAATCAGGAGAAAATAAACTTTTTTTTTAAACATCTGTTCTTTGGATTAGACAAAGGCTCATGATTAAAAATTCAAAAGCAAGGGACCACAACTCAGACTGTGGGGTAAACGGACTGGCTCCAGCTTCCTGGCCTTTCCAGGAGATCCAGCTCCACCACCGACGCTGGTTAAGTCCTAGTTGTTAGGAGACATGGGCTACAGCCACCGTCAATCTGGGAAAAGTGAGGCCCAGCCATCCCACATTTCCCCACTGCTACTTAAGACCTAGCAACAGGGACTGAGGGGGAACCCAATTCACATTTCAAAGTCAGTTTTGCAGAAGCTTCCATTTTATTTTCCTTTAATATTTAAAAAAATTAAGATTTTATTTCTTTATTTGAGAGAGAGCACACATGCAAGAGAGAGTGAGTGCATGAGCAGAGGAAGGGGCAGAGGGAGAAGGTAAAGCAGGCTTCCCGCTGAGCAGGGAGCCAGAGGACACAAGGCTTGATCCCAGGACCCAGGGATCATGATCTGAGCTGAAGGCAGGTGCTTCACCAACTGAGCCACCCTGGCACCCCTAAAATAAAATTTTTTTTAAAAGAGTGGGAAACCAGGACGCCTGGGTGGCTCAGTTGGTTAAGCAGCTGCCTTCGGCTCAGGTCATGATCCCAGCGTGCTGGGATCGAGTCCCACATCGGGCTTCTTGCTCGGCCGGGAGCCTGCTTCTCCCTCTGCCTCTGCCTGCCTCTCTGTCTGCCTGTGCTTGAGCTCTCTCTCTAACAAATAAATAAATAAACTCTTTAAAAAAAAAAAAAAAAACATTAAAAAAAAAAAAAAAGAGTGGGAAACCAAAGTCACAAGGCCTTAAAAAAAATATCCAGGGCAATGCTTATTTATATAAACTCGAAGAAGAAAAGAATGTAAGAAAAACTCCCATCTTGAGCCATTTTTATGTTACATTTTATTAAGCACTGATTATACATGAGGAGCTAAACCAGGCACTTTCTCGCACACACTGTAGTTCCACTCCTCATACTAACTCTATGAAGTACACGTTACTGTCCCTATCTAAGCAACCGAGGCTCAGAACTGTGAAGTGACAAGCCTGTCACCAGACCATAATTGATTAATCTGGGACTCTCTCCACAGCACTACACTGCCGTGCCCATTCCAGGGAAGATTCCAATTAACACCAATAAACTAGTAAGAATTAAAACAAGAAGACTGAATTCAAAGAGGGGAAGGCTAGAGCCAGGAACACCAATTAGGAGCCTGTTAACACAGGCCAGCCGTGGTGACAATTAAAATAATAGTTATCATAAAGTGATGAACGTTCTGTGGGTTGTCGTGCAAATAATGATGACAAAGAACAAAAAACTACTTTAAAAAAAATTTTTTATTAACATATAATGTATTTATTTGCCCCAGGGGTACAGGTCTGTGAATCATCAGGCTTACAAACTTCACAGCACTCACCATAGCACATACCCTCCCCAATGTCCATAACCCTACCACCCTCTCCCGACCCCCTTCCCCCCAGCAACCCCCAGTTTGTTTTGTGAGATTAAGAGTCTCTTATGGTTTGTCTTCCTCCCGATCCCATCTTCTTTCACTTATTCTTTTCCTACCCCCCAAACCCCCAATGTTGCATCTCCACTTCCTCATATCAGGGAGATCATATGATAGTTGTCTTTCTCCAATTGACTTATTTCACTAAGCATAATACCCTCTGGTTCCATCCACATCCTTGCAAATGGCAAGATTTCATTTCTTTTGATGGCTACATAGTATTCCATTGTGTATATATACCACATCTTCTTTATCCATTCATCTGTTGTTGGACATCTAGGTTCTTTCCATAGTTTGGCTATTGTGGACATTGCTGCTATAAACATTCAGGTGCACGTGCCCCTTCAGATCACTACGTTTGTATCTTTAGGGTAAATACCCAGTAGTGCAATCGCTGGGTCATAGGGTAGCTCTATTTTCAACTATTGGAGGAACCTCCATACTGTTTTCCAGAGAGGCTGCACCAGCTTGCATTCCCACCAACAGTATAGAAGATTCCCCTTTCTCTGAATCCACTCCAACATCTGTCGTTTCCTGACTTGTTAATTTTAGCCATTCTGACTGCTATATTTTTATGCCAGAAGATGATACTACCCAACTTAAGGAAGACTTGACAACATTTACTGTGTTACTACCTATGCCCAGGTGCCCCATCTTGTGTAATCCTTGCGAGGATTACGGGATCTAAGCGTGATTATCCAGATTTTATGACGGATAAGCAGGTGGGGAGAGCTCAAGTATCTTGCCCACGGCTACAGCAGTAGTGAGGAGCAGAGTCAAGATTCAAACACATGTCCCACCCACACTGCCCCAAGTAAAAACAATGCAGCACATACATAGAGTTGGCCTACGTGTGGCTGTTTAAAAAGACTGTTGTTTAAGGGGCACCTGGCTGGTTCAGTCAGTAGTGTCTGCCTTCAGCTCAGGTCATGACCCCCACATCCTGGGACTGAGTCCCTCATCGGGCTCCCTGCCTGGCAGAGAGTCTGCTTCTCCCTCTCCCCTGCCTGCCGAAGCTCTACTGACCTGTGCTCTATCTCTCTGTCAAATACATAAATAAAACCTTAAAAAAAAAAGTCTGTTTAAAAAGCATTGGGATAAACACACACAGACACAGAAGTGCATGTCAAACTGCTGAAATCTGAGTAAGAAGCAGGCCGATGCACCAAGGCTGATGTCCTGGTTGTGATATTATTACTAAAGTTAGGGACGAGGTCACCTTTGGGAGAACCAGGTAAAGAGTATACAGAAATCAACTGCATGTGAATCTACAATCATTTCAAAATGAAAATTTTAAAAAAGAAGTGGGCAGATCTATATATACTGCCATGATAAGAATATTAGATGAAAAAAAACAGTATAGAACAGAACAGATCTGATCCCTTCTACTTTCTCAAAGGTTCTATGTCTGCATAAACATGCATCGAAAGAGTCAAGGTGTTAATAGTGAACATCTTTAGACATGAGTTTATTGGTGACATCTATCAACCTCTTTCCACAGTTTTAAGTATTTTATAAATTCCTACAATGTGCAATTTTACTTTTATAGCTGAGCAGGGTGGGGAGAAGAACAAAATGCACAGGTATGCCCCACTTTTCAAAAGCTCACATTACGCCACTTCATCTTACAAAAGACCTACAATAGGGGTGCCTGGGTGGCTCAGTGGGTTAAAGCCTCTCCCTTCGGCTCAGGTCATGATCCCAGGGTCCTGGGATCGAGCCCCGCATCGGGCTCTCTGCTCAGCAGGGAGCCTGCTTCCTCCTCTCTCCTGCCTCTCTACCTACTTGTGATCTCTGTCAAATAAATAAATAAAATCTTTAAAAAAGAAAAAAAGACAACAGCACCTGTTTTCGCTAACCAAGAGAAACCAGAAGAGGATTCGCACTTTGATGAATAAAGGCACCCAGCAACACTCCCAGACACACAGTGTTTCAGTGGTTGCCAGATGAGAGGGGGTGGAGAGAGGGGGAAAAGAGAAGAATGGGGTTAGTAAAAGGTACACACCTCCAGTTATAAAACAAGTCACAAGGATATAATGCCAGCACAGAGAACACAGTAGCACTGTAACAACTACATGTGGTGACAGGTGGCAGCTAGATTTACTGTGGCCACTTTGTAATACATATAGACATTGAATCACTATGTTGTCCACCTGAAACTAATATAACATTGTGTGTCAACTACACTTCAATAAAAAAAAAAATTAAGTGAAAAGGGCATTCCGCCTTTGTTTGGCAGTGAGCCTTTACCCACCGAGCTCCTACATGGCATCCCAGCCACACCTCTGAACCGTGGAGTCTTGGGAGTTTCTGTGCTTTATCTTGATTTATTTTGTGTATCTCTTAGCAAGATCCTAAAAGGTCAGAAAAGCCTCAAAAAGAGAGGTTGTTTTTGGGTCTGAGAATGCTCAAAACTTTTTCCATGCAAATCAATGGTAATTGCTTCTTTGCTTTATGCCATTTTGGCTAATAAAGATTTCATACGGAAGCTCTACTTTCGGATAGTGGGGGAAGCCTGTATTTCCCATTTGAAATTACATACTTTTCAATGGGTCTAGGCGTAGCAGCAGGCACCCCACACGGCAGCCTTCACAGAGGCACACCTGTGACTGGAATTCACATCTCTGCACTGTGGCAACCACTCCAAGAATGTGAGTATCACGGCTGCTGTCTCAATGTCAGGCTTAATGCCAACCCTGTGAACTTCGGCTGTTCTATTCAATCTGCAATTAGTTCAGATCACACGCATCCCCAAAAGAAAGAAAATGCATTTTCAAGGGCCTGTGCAACATTCAAATGTAGACCTTATAAGGGAACAGCCGATATAACCATACCGTGGGCATTTACTCACACACTCACACACACACACAATCAGAACAGTGGCAAGGACACAGAATTTGGGGGTGCCCGCGTGGCTCAGTCATTAAGCATCTGCCTTCAGCTCAGATCATGATCCCAGGGTCTCAGGATCGAGTCGGGAATCGGGTTCCCTGCTCAGCAGGGAGTCTGCTACTCCCTCTCTTACTCCCCCCCTGCTTGTGTTCCCTCTCTCACTGTGTCTCTCTGTCAAATAAATAAACTAAGTTAAAAAAAAAAAAAGAACACAGATTTTGGAGTCAGACTTAAGTGCAAGTTCCAACAACCTGCCAAATCAGGAGACATGCTACCCCCATGGCTAAGGACTAAAGGAGCACGCAGAACCTAAGGACTTTCAAAAGTTCAGGGCTTCTGTATCTTGCAAGACAAGAACCCTAGCCAACACTATAAGTGACAAGCCCTCAAAAATCAGGGGCCTCTAGTTGGCTCAGTCATAAGCATCTGCCTTCAGCTGAGGTCAAGATCCCAGGGTCCTGGGATAGAGCCCTGCATCGGGCTCCCTGCTCAGCAGAGAGCCTGCTTCTCCCTCTCTCTCTGCCTTCTTGTGTTCCCTCTCTTGCTGTCTCTCTGTCAAATAAATAAATAAAATCTTCACACACAAAAAATTAAATAAATAAAAAACCTCAAAAACCATTCTGAAAGTCTTTTAACTAGGACTGATGGTTAGGAAACTAATAAATGTTATGTGATAAGTCTGGGTAGCATTTAAATGTTCAAGGCCCAACATAACAAGCAAAATATCAGCGATTATAGGGATGTCTGTCTGGTCTCTCTTGTCAACTGCCAACATTGTTTTCCTCAAGCAGTAGGAAATACCAATGGCGTTCCTAAGAACTCAGCTTTTAAAACTTGTTATTTTCAAAGCAAGAGGGGGAAAAAAAGCCACCTCAGTGTAATCCCAGCTCCACTCCATCAACCAAATGGCAGGGGAGGCAAATCTGAGATTCCAAAGGCAGAGACTTGCCTATGCTTCTAGTGCACCATGATTTAAACCAATTACTTCAATTATTCTTACTGTGAACCAGAGCTCTGCAAAAGATAAGACATCGGACATGAATCTCAAGAATCAAGCAGTCTTAAATTAGACTTAACTTCTAACTTCTAGCTTATAACCAAAAATACCATGGGGGGAGAGGCGGCAGGGAGACCTTTAAGCAGTATGGGCCTCATTCAGATGATGGAACCTAATCGACTCATTATTAGTAATAGGGATACACTGTAGAGAGAAACTAGAAACAGGGCAAGAAAATATTAAAAAATTAAAAACACAAAACTAAAATTAACCAGAAAGATGGAACATCAAGGAGGTGACCAGCAGGGGTCCTTAGAGTACAAGGCCGGGGGCAAAAAAGGAGAAAAGGCAGGTCAAATCATCAAGGTGTAGAAGTGACAGGGAGCAGCTGGACTAAAGAAACCAGGTCAGGGGCGGGGAGGAGGGGGTAAAAGGAAAGGCCTAGGGGAGAGACCGGCTCTGAGGCAAGCCCTGGTTCTCTCATTTAAACCACTTTTGTGACCCTATACAAGTTACTGACTTGACCTGAACCTGAACCTTGACTTGACCTGAGTAAGTTGACTTGACCTGAACCTGGATATTAACAGTGCCTCCTCCATGATCTGCTGCACAGATCCCTGGAGCTAATCCAGACAGGGCCCTGAGCACAGGGCTTTGCACATAGTATGTGTGCAGTAATTGCCAGCCATTACTATCAACAATTACTACATTTAAATCCTGGCCTTGCCCCAGCGAGCTGTGTGACAATCGATAAGCTGCCCACCCTCGTTGAGCTCAAAAACCCCACAAATACAGCAAGGATGATAACGCCCTTCCCCACAGGGCTGTGAAGATGACAGGAGATAACACACATCTTGCACGGTCTCCTAACCGTGGGGGTCGCTACCACCACTGCCATTAGCGTAGTGAGGAGGGGGCTGGACAAGCCCCCAGAGCTGGGAGAGAACATCTTTTCATGAGACTGGTAACTCCATTAACATAGGCCATGCAGAGTTTCCCCAGGCTCCTCTCAGCTGCTAGGTCTTGCCCTCCCCCAGGAGTCTGGACCAACGGCACAGCCACTTCAAGCCAAGTGAATACTTACCTGGAATTTCTGTGTCTGTGCTTTCAGGGGCACCTCTGTGACTTTTGCAAAGGCAGCACTGAGCTCTTCGATCTCAGAGTTAAGGTCTTCCACCTGGTCAAAGTAAGAACAGCAGCCAACTGTGCAATGGGACAACTCAAGTGCTCTTCCTGCTGGACGGCGCAGTCTTCTGATCAAGGGCTTCATTGTCAGGGAAGGCATGAAATCGGAGAAGGGGGACTCCTACTCTGGCCATTCACTAGCTGGGGGACTTCTTAATCTCCCTGAGCCTCAATTCCCACAACCAGAAGACGAGGAGACTACTAATCACCCAACTCCGGCTTCAGTAGGGCTAAGTGAAGTGATGGGTACTGGTGCTAAAATCAGGCCTGTCTGAGAAGCAGCATTACAGCATTGCTGCCCATAGGGAGGGGCCTGCCCACTCCCAGAATCTCTCATCTCTGCTGACCTCCTCCTGTACCCCCGTCAGCAGTGACGCCCATGGCCACACGCTGGACTTGGCCAGCACCCACGACGGCCCCTCCACAGTGTTACTCTACACTGAAGGTCTCCAACTTCAGCTGGGCCCTGAACTCCCACATTAAGCAACGGTAGAAATGGTAACCACTATTACTATGAGCCAAATCTCTGCCGCATCTGACACTGGTGATTACCCAGACTCTCCCCTTTTAGCTTCTTCAGCACCGTGGTTTCCTGGTTCTCTTCATACTTGTGCAATCATCCCTGTCTCCTTCGTGCCCTCCTCTCCCCGTTCCTGAAATTCTGATGTCCCCTGCGGCCCCATCCTCAGCCTTGTTCTTCCTCTTCTATACATTCCGGAGACAGGCAGACCCACTCCTAGAATTGTAACTCACACCTGAGCTCTCTCCAGGCTTGAGGCTGCCACACCCGTCTCCCCCTGGACATCCCACCTTGGTGGTCCACGAGCTCCCCGCAGTCAACAATTCGTAAACAGACTCACCACCTCCATCACCAAACCCATCATGCCATCATACACAATCTTCTATGCTGTCAACTAAGTCAGTGGCACTACCATCTCCCAGTCACTCCAGACAGACCACCAGAAGTCATCCTCCACGGCTCCTTCTCTCAGTCCTACATCCCCTCAGCAAATTTCCCCAAATTTGCTTCTAATTTTTAACTATTTCTCATTATTTCTAATTTCATTTCCTGAGTAAGGGTTACCCCTCCATTCCTATTTAGCAGTGACCACTGCTGTAACTCAATCTTTCTTGACTCTCACCTCTGCTACTGCCCTCCCTACCGCCATTCTCTCGCTCCTGTAGGCCACTCCCGAGATAGAGCCCAGAGTCCTCACTGAAATGCACATGTGATCACAGCCCTCCTCCTGAAGAGCCCTCAGTGGCATGCCACCAAACAGCCAAAAATGACGAATTCCACCACCATCGGCTGGTCCCATGCAACCACTCCCCCGGCCCCCGCCAGCTTCTTCTCTAGCCTCCCTTAGGTTCTGCACTTAATGCCCGGACAACCTCAAAATGCTTTTGGTTCCACAAACTCCCATCAGACTCTTTCCTATCTTAATGGATTAACCAGTGTCCTCTTCTCTGCCTCCCCTCCCAACCAACTCCTACTCATCCTTCAAGATACTCATCCTTCAAGATTCAGCTCAGACACCTTCTCCACCAGGTACTGCTCCTCATGTACATACCCTAATCTGGAACAGGTTCCCTGCCCTCCACTTGCACAGCCCCCCACACGTCCCTCAATCACCGCACCTTCACCCTTTCTTCCTCACAGGACTCGCAAGCAGGGCTAGGTTTTCTTCTCTGTACCCGTGCCTTGCTCAGTTACTGAGAAAACAACACACTACCATGCTGACAATACTAAAACAGCAAGGAAACACCGGCCACAACCTTGGATACCACAGGCAACGACCAAGGTAGCTCATTGGTTCACAGGCATGGCCTGGCCTCCTAAAAGTCCTTCAATCTCAATCTTGTCTCTGCAAGACTGGGCCTTGTCCAACATGGCAGCCACTGGCCACCCGTGGCTGCTGGGCACCCAAAATGTGGTTCACCTGAGATGCAATGTGCTGTAGGCACACCTGAACATCAGAGATGACACTAGGATGAAAAAGATTCTAACCACCTCATTACTACTACTGTCTTCTTGCTGACATGTTGAAATGATAACATTTGGGATATATATATTATTTCACTTGTTTCTTACTTCTTTGAACGTAACTACTAGAAAATTCAAACATCCACATCCACATGTAACTTACACAGTAGTTTTCCTGGCCAGCACTAGATCGGACATTCCAAAGGAATTTCTAATGGACTAACAGGTCCTTTCCCCATCCCCTATACTCCTCCCAGCTCTCTTATAAACTGTCCACCCAAAGCTAAAAATTCAGGGTTGGACAGGCCAGCCACAGAGGCTAATAAAGAAAAATCTCACTTCGGGTGTCTCAGACTCACCACATACCTCTTTTTCCTTAGACTTTAATGCCATGGTTAGACCCTGAATGGCTTTATCCCTCTTTAAACTATTTTTCTTTTCTGTAGCAATTTCTCTTTCCTTCTCTCTCAGGTCCTCCTGAAGTGCCTAAATTAGATTAGAAAAAGATTCACTAAGTTGATGCGTTCCAACCAAAATGCACTGTAAATATATCTGTAAGAGCACACTCAGACGCGGTTATTCTATCTTATTCCTGTCACTGTGTGATTAATGTTTCCGAGTAGAGCTGAACGCAGCGGCGGCAGCTCCCCGTTATGGTGCTAGCGCTCACGGCAACAGGGCTGGGGGAGAAGAAGGGGATCAGATCAGTTAAGACGGTGACAGCTGCTCCTGTGGGAAAGACTCCAATGCCTTCTGGAATTTGAATACAGTCACATCAGAGTCTTTGAAACCCTACCAGGTTATTTGGGGGAAATAACAGATCATTAATTTCATTCCTTAATGCTACAAAAGCTAGCAGAGAATTTGGTTTGATGGAGACTGAACATACACATTTATAGTCTGAGTTCATTTCTAAAGATGATCAGGCTGCCTCCCTCCCGGGCTATTGTGAGGATCAAATGAGATAATGGACGGCAAGCTCTTTCCAAGCTGGCAGGCGCCACATAAATGCCGGCTGCCGGGACCGGGGGACATGGAACAGCGGCAGGTCTGGGTCCCTGCTAGAGCTGCTCCAGGTCACCTGATCTCAGAAAAGGTCCCTCGCCTCTCTGAGCACCACAAGCCTCATCTGCGCAATGGGAACATCGGCTTTATAGAATTCCTGCAAAGACCAAGAGGCCTTCTCTGAAGTCCGGAAGGCCTCACTGGCACCCACTGGCATTCCCTAAGTGACAGCTATTGTCACACTGAACTACCTACTGCTCTCAAAATAAAGCATGAGACAAGGGAAAATCTCCAATATGTTATTTTAAATTGCATCAACATACCTGGATCCTCTCTTCAAAGCGGTGTCTCTCCTGCTGGAGCTCCATTTGCGCAGCCTGAGAAAAGGCATTAATTGGCACCGGAAAGGACTCACAATCCAACAGCTTCCCCAGAACAATCAGAACGATCGTCTCATTTCCTGACTTCCCCACCACTGCGGAAGTCACGGCAGTAAGTGTCCGCTCCTCTCCAGCTCGCACGATGTCCCACCCGAGTGAAGAGGATTGTAAAGACAAGCCAGCCATGTGCGCTGATCACCAGCCCCACAGAGAGGGAACCACGGAGCTGCGGGACAATGAAAAGGCCCAGCGGAAGGACAAGGCCTGCAGGGTTCAAGGGGCGAGCAAGAGACACGGCTGATTACAGCCGAAAACTAACCAGTGATGCCCTAGAAATCACTGCCGAGGCAGGGACAAAAAAGACTCTGCTCCATAAAAAAATTAAGACTTTCCCAAGCACCCAGAACATCCCACACTGGGAATCCAGCACGTGCAGCAGCCACTCTTGGTCCAGTGAACGCTGGAAGGTCTCGGCTAAACCCAACTGCAAGTGCAGGCCCAGGCGGCCCTCCTGCAGCTGCCGTGGAGGCTGCGTCATGTGGGGGGTGGGGAGGACCTGTGGGAGGCTCTGGGGTCTGGTACTAGCAACCCAGCAGCTCCTCTGAGTCCATTTCCAAATTGCACAAGGGGACCGGGACAGGGACCTCGAAGAGTGGCCAGAAGGGTTACCTCCAGCGGCACGCTGCCCTGCTTCGCCGGCTGCCTGGCCTGACACAACGTAGTTCCCTCCCCACCAAGGCCTCTAACCACAAAGGTACAACAGGTGGTACAACAGTTTTATCCCGAGAAAACCTAAAAAATGAAAATAAAGTCCCGGGGCAACAAGTTAACACACGGTGAAACAGAGACAAGCAGGTATGGACTGTTTTTTTCACCAACTGTGTCTAAACATGAGGCTGGAAGGGGGATAACAGGGCAGGGCCCCTGACAAAGGAGGTTCCTGCTCATTCCTCAGCTGTTGGGGAGCTAATATTTGGAAGCAGTCGGTGTGTGACTCGTGGGGACCGAGGGCGCATCCTCTCTGCCACAGCGGAGTCCGGCTGCTAATTCAGGTCCCCCTCCTCACCCCGGCTTACCTCGGCTCCTCCCTCCTGGTCTCCCCTCGGAGCAGCAGAGAGTCCCTGGAGCTCCCCACATGACGCCCTCTCATCAGGACACGCCATCTGAGACTTCTCCTCTTTAAGGCACTGAATTAAAGCTTCTTTGCTCTTCAAAGACAGCTTCAACTCCTCAATCAGTCTAAAAGCGAACAAAATTTAAATATTAATTCTAAGCTGTTCTCTTAGCTCAGTGGAGCAGGAGGAGGCAGGAAATGGGGCCAGACATCTTCAAGGTAGACATGACCAATGACTGAACAGAAACGGAATCGCACTATGCAGGTCGGAGAGAAAGGGTCAGGATGCCCGTGACATTAGGTGTCCCCTCGCTTCCAGCAGGGCCCTGGTGGATCCAGCCTCCGAGCTGCCAGACTACAGCCTGACCAAGCCACCCCTGTGCTCAGACTTTCAACAGCCCCCACCACGGACGGCAGCCAACTACTAATTCTTTTTGAATCCTTTCTGCAAAAGAAATGGGGCGCTGACGCCTGACAAACACGACCAATAGAGCGGGACTGGACCAGGGAGTGGGCAAAAGCAGAGAACCTCTCTCCCGGGCTTCTCAGGGCAACGTTTAAAATACACCGACTTTCAAGATAAAGGCCAAACTCGTGAGCAAGGCAGGTAAGGCCCTAGCGTTTCAGGCCTAGAAGATCAGAGGCCCCGCTGGCAGCTTCAGCTTCCTCTCTCGCAGGAGGCCGCCACCCGCTCCCTCACCACCCAGGGGCCTCGCTTCCAGATCTCTCCACACGCCAGGCTGTCTTGTGCCTCCAAACCTTTTCTCACACTTGTCCCCCCACCTAGAATGCCCTTCACCACTCCATCCCCACCACCTGCTAATACACACCCACCGCCCTGCCCTCCCCTCGAGGCAACTGTGCCAACCACACCCTGAGGCCCCCCCTCCGGTAGAGCTGAACACCTCCTTGGGGCCACCAAATTATGCTCCCTGACCACGACCAAGTTATTTAACCACTACGCGTCTACATCTCCTCGGCCATAAAATGGGGATTACTTGCTCACATGGATTAGAGATACAACATCTAAAACGGCCCTACATACCTCCAGGCATATAGCACAACTCGACAAATGACAGTTGCTATAATTATTACTTTTTTAACATTCAACAATTAGCATTTTGTCAGAGAACCCTCCGAAGAGCCTTTCTGTAGTGAAGCCTCGAAAGCAACTTGAATGGCAGGAAGAACAAAGGCTTGACAGTCAGAGAGCTTCCCTGGCTCCCAGGGTGAAGGTCAAGGGTCAGCTAAAAGTAGTTAAAAGCAACTGGCAATGCACTGGTGCTATGGTCTGAATGCTCGTGGCCCCCCAAAATTCAGATATTGAAATCCTAACCCCCTCAGGTGACAGGATTGGGAGGTGGGGCTTTGGGAGCCGAGTAGGTCACGTGGGTAGAACTCAGGAATGCAAGCAATGCCTGACAAATGAGGCTCCAGAAAGATGCCTCACCCCCTTCACCTTGCAGGGGTGCAGTGGGAAGTCTGCAGGCTGGAAGAGGGCTCTCACCCGACCATGCAGCCACCCTGGTCTTCCAGCCTCCAGAACTATAAGAAATAAATTTCTATTGTTTGTGAGCTACCCAATCTCTGCTATCTTGTTATAGCATCGCAAACAGGCAAAGACAATTAGGCACAGAGGGTACCAGGGCAGCACCAGTGCAATGCCCCCAAATCTTGGACAGAGGAGTAAGATTGCCCCCTAGGGGTTCTACTCTGAAATCATCACATAATCAACTGAAGAGGTAAAAATCACTAACTGTATGCTTGACATGGATATGCTGTATTGCAGGTAACTTACACTTCAACAAAAATGATTTGTGTTAGTTACCTTAAAGCTAGTTCCAGTAGGGATGGGAATGAGAGAGGCCAGCCTGTGGGGACGGTGGCCCAGCTGAGCATGGGGCCATCCACAGGAGTGGCCTCAATCCTCCACAGCCCAGGCTTGACACACCTTCCAGGTTTTTAAAAGAAGCTAGAAAACCAAACTTCTACATGAAACTAGATTTCTTTTTTTTTTTTAGATTCAAATTCAAACTTTTTTTTTTTTTTTAGTTTTCATCTATCTATTCGAGAGAGAGAGAGAGAAAGCACAAGTAGGGAGAGGGGCAGAGGGAGAGGAAGAAGCAAACTCCCTGCTAAGCAGGGAGCCCGATGAGGGGTTCAATCCCAAGACCCAGGGTTCATGACCTCCGCCAAAGGCAGACACTTAACCAACTGAGCCACCCTGGCACCCTTAATTCAAACTCTTAAAAGCACTGTGTAGGCCAAATAAAACATATCATTTGGCCACATCTGACCCACAGGGTTCCCCAATGTTAGCTGCCTTAAGGATACAGACTAGCTCCAAGGTCAGATCGCAGGAGATCGAGTAAAGCACATAGCTTTCAAAAGGGTGGAGGGGCGCCTGGGTGGCTCAGTTGGTTGTGCAACTGCCTTCAGCTCAGGTCACGATCCCAGAGTCCCAGGATCGAATCCCGCATGGGGCTCCCATCTCCACAGGGAGTCTGCTTCTCCCTCTGACCTTCTCACCTCTCATGCTCTCTCTCTCATTCTCTTTCTCAAATAAATAAATAAAATCTTTTAAAAAAAAAAAGGGTAGAGGAAGTTCAGAAAGACATCAGCAGTGCCCATCGAGCAAAGGCCCCGTCCTACAACAGGCCAGTCTGGACGCCACATCTGGCCCCATCTCACCAGAGCATGCCCAAGCACCCCAGTTCCAAGTCCGCTTAGCAGCTCACCTTCTGACCTCCATTTAGCTGGTGGGCAGGCCTGCCCAGTAGCTGGGCAATGAACCAATCTATAGCTCCTTTAATCTAGCCTTAATCCATATATCCATGCATCTCCTAGACTCACTCTTGGATATCCATGAACCCTCAACCCAACATTTCCCAACTGAGAGCTTATCTTCCCAACCCCCCCCCCACCCAAAAACCTCTGTTCTTTCCCCCTTTCGTTCCTCAAACTCAGCACACTGTCCCGCCATCCTACAGTTGCTCACGCTCAAAACCTCGGTGAGGAGAAATCTCTGCAGCCTTTTTCCTCATCCCCAAACTCCTCAACGACCAAGCCCTTCTAGCCATCATGTCAGTTCTACCTTCCAAACATCTCTGCCTGTTCTCCTCCACACTAGTTCCGTCACCTCAGTCCTGGTCACCATGATCCCTTGACTGGACTTCTCCATCAGCCTGAAAGGCAGTCTTCCCACCCTGCCCCACCACCCACCCATCCTTTAGGGGCAGCCAGAGGGAGAAAAATCGCTCTACATTATAGTCGGACCCTGACACCACCCCATTCCCACCCATAATTCATCAGCAGCTTGTCACATGCCCTGAAGACAAAACCCAAATTATTCAACAAAGCCCACATGATCTGGCCAGCTTCCCCCTCCTCGTCTCTTCCCACCTCCCTTCCAGAACACAACTCTACAGGCGCGCTATAGTTCTGTAAGTCCCTGGGTCATGCTCTGTGCCCTCTGGCCTCCCGAACTTCCATACATCTGGTTCCCAATGCCTGCAACATCCTTTCTTCCTCCAAGTAACTCCTCCTTTAACCTCATACTTCCCCTGGGAAGCCTCTCCTAATCCCTCTGAACGAAATTAGAAAGATGTTAGGTTAACCCAGCATTTATCCATGTGGCCCTTCTCACTCTGCTCCTGCCCTCCACTCCTCCCACCTAGCTAGATGGCAAGCATATACTTTGACATGAGGTTCTTTAGGAGAGGGACTCAGTCTGTACCATTCATATCTTTACTCTAACCACCACTTACTGAGCAGAAGATGCTCAGTAAGTATTTGTGAAAAAGGTCAAAATGATCCAACAGACCAATGAACCAACTGCCGAGCATCTGCTGGGACCCCCGCAGGGCCCTTCCAAATCCACTCTTGCCCACAACCTCTTCTCAAGCCCACCCCCAGCCCTCTCCCTTCTTCCCCTTCACTGGCACCAGAAAGTCTGTCTTTTTTCTTTTTTGGTGGCTGCCCCTGCACATTCTGGTCTCTTCCCTGGGTTCCCTATTTCCAATTTAACTGCTGGAGACCTGCAGGTTCCCCAGGAAGGACAACCCTGTAAACCTTCTAAAGGCTTCACCACTCATTAGCTGGGAGAGATACAAGGTAACGTATAAGCAATTTGTATGGAAAAGGATTCCAGACTCACAGTACAGTGCTAGAAAGGTTGCTACCCTGAAGGGGAGGCTCAGCCAAAAAAAGAGAAAAAACAAACAAACAAACAAAAAAAACCCCACCAGTCTGGGGAGGCTTCTCTTCCTAGCTACATAATCGAGAAAAACACTCACTCACTCAACCCTGAGGTCCTACACCTCACAGAGAACTGTTTCCTAACTCTTGAGATTCATCCCAAAGCTTCCATTTTCCAGATCAAAGCTAAGACGATGCTGCAGCCCCCCAAAGAAATGCTAGCTCCTCCAGGCACTGAAGCTAGGACACTGCGTGAGGGGAAACCAGGGCCTCTCCCTCGGTCTGTTCATTCCTCTTTTATAAATAATCCTAAAACATGAAAACCAGTTGCAGACTCAAATCTCATAAGGGGGTACAGAGGCAGAAAGAAAAGCAAACAGCAGCTGGGAGATGGGGCAACTGGGCACTAGAACCCAAACAACATGGTGGGCCGGTCAATTGTGAGTCACTGAGCAACCGAAAAATAAGGGACCAGAGTCAGTATTCTCTCTTTAAGGAAATAGGAAAGCAGATCATTCACTTTAGAACAATTTCTGGCAAATTCCAAATGAAGCTGACTTTTCAATAGGTCACAAGTTAGCTGGAAGCTTCACTTGTACTTAGTTTACACAACCTTCTACCTGATGACCAGAAAAGCAAGGCAAGAGAATCAACATGTAAGGTTCATGATAAAGAAGAAAACCTCAACTTGCTCCTCATCAATTTTGATCAAAGTTTTATTAAGACCGCCTAAAGGCCCTATGGCCCATCCATTTCTCTGACTACATGGCACACATTTTATTCCTGGACCAACAGAGAGCTCTATACTCTCTACTGTTTTGGCCCCTTGCTGATGTACTAATCTGGGCCCTCAGCCTGTATTAAAAGGCATGATGAGAGGGGCGCCTGGGTGGCTCAGTGGGTTAAAACCTCTGCCTTCGGCTCGGGTCGTGATCTCAGGGTCCTGGGATCGAGCCCCGCATCGGGCTCTCTGCTCGGCGGGGAGCCTGCTTCCTCCTCTCTCTCTCTCTGCCTGCTTCTCTGCCTGCTTGTGATCTCTGTCTGTCAAATAAATAGATAAAATTTTCAAAAAAAAAAAAAAAGGCATGATGAGGGGCACCTGGGTGACTCAGTCGGTTAAGCATCTGCCTTCGGCTCAAGTCATGATCTCAGGGTCCTGGGATCCAGCCCCGCATTGGGCTCCCTGCTCATCAGGGAGTCTGCTATGCCCTCTCCCTCTGCCCACCCACCCCCGGCTTGTGCTCTCTCGCTCTCAAATAGATAAAATCTTTAAAAAGAAAAATAAACAGGTCCCACAAAACTCACTAGCATCTACTGTGGGGATATAATCACTTCCTGTTCCCTCTGGGAAGATTCACAAGAGAAATTTCTCCCCTACGATGTCAAGTAAAATGGCTTCTCCTGAGTTCCTGGCTCACATTCTTTTGTGAGCAGTGTGACTCTTACGTTCATCAAGACTGTTTTTCTCTCCTTCCTTTGGTTACCAGGAAGCTCACAGTCAAACTGAAGGCTACGTCTAGTATCTGAGCAGAACTTTTTGGCGGAAGTTTTTAATCTATAATTCTATCCCCGTCCTCATATCCCTAACCCTATACCTTTTCCCTCCACCCTGATCTTACTCCAGGCTTTCTCACTGTGGGGGAGCAAGCAGAGAAAGGAGGGGTGAAAGAGTGGGAAGAGGACACCCTTTCACCCGGCTGCCTGAGAAACGAATGTCAGCACGTTACAGAGATAAGAGCCAGACCTGTCTTTCTGCTCCAGGACCACAGCTATGTCCAAGTCCCCCTCGTGCCTCTTCTTCATCTCTGAAAGCTTCTTTTCCAAGCTCAACCGAAGAGCCTTCTCTGTTTCTGTCCCCGCAAAGGCCTTTTCCAGTTCTGCTTGGGCAGCTTTCACATCCTAGAGTTAAATTAAATGCATTTGATGCAATTTTTCAATACAATTGGGAACATTTTGAAAGGAAATTGGATTAAAATATAAATATTTATGACTTTTTCTCCGGCACATTTCCCCTCCCTGAATTGTACTATACATGGGGAGAATCAGTAATAAATACATTTGCCAGCCATTTTTCCCTCTTGTATCCTGAAGAGTAATAAGCATTTCCAATGGAAAAGACTCAACTCTACAAAAACTGTATTTTTGGGTTTGAAAAATCAGATCAATATTTACAGCTTGAATGAGAACAAGGAGAAATGTGCCTCTCAATACTTTAAAACATAAATCCCATAGTCCCCACAACCTCCATACAAATACATCCCACACCCCACCGCCCTCTCCCTACTTTTTTTAAGATGATAACTACACAACTCTCAAGTACATTCTCTCTATCTCCAAGGTGACGTTGGTGGTGAAAAACTACGTTCTTCCTGAGAGCTCAGAGAGGCCAACAAGGAAATTCCCTTAATCATGCAGGCAGTGCCCACCTCGGGGGAAAGGGTCCTGGAGCTCAGGAAAGTGACCTGGGGGTAGAGCTGGACCTCCAAGTGCCCACGGCCCCGGACTACATCACAAAGATAAAAGTCAAATCAAACTGGGTCCAGAACCCAGCTCTCCTGATGATTTGCTGTGGGACGTAACAGAGTCACTCAGCCTCTCTGGGCCTCAGCTTATCTCTGAAATAGGGATCATCACCATCCCAACAAGGATTTGGTCTGAGACTCTGTCAAAAGCTTGCTGCATCACAGGGAGCTCAAAGAATCACTGGCTTCCTCTTCCCTGTCCTTTCCCTCCTCGGGGCCGGCCCCATCACTGCCCCCACTTGGGTGGGAGAGAAAGCCTCCCCTCCCCAGGAGGACTCCCTGGCAAGCTCAGCGATAGCCGGGAAAAGTCACTGCCCAATATCCTGAGACAACAAACAAAACCTATTTCCTGAGTGCCTGTTAAATGCCAGGCTTTGAGCAAGGAGCCTGACTGATCTCATCTCTGCTCCTCACCTAACTAAAAGACCACGCACTGAGAGACAGCCTGCAGCGGCTGAGAATGCAGGTTCCATAACCAGAGCATCCAGCATTCCTGCCCGTGCAACCCCGAGCAAGGGACTTGGCCACTCTGTGCCTGGGTCACTGTGTTTTTGTTTTTAAAAAGAATGATAAAAGTATTTACCTCACAGGCTTCCTGAAGGGATGAACTGAAAGGATGTGTGAAAAGGCTGAGGAGGGTGCCTCACACGTGGCAGGCCCCCCAGACACGGCTAGGACCACGGCTGTTAGGACCTCACTACTGCAAAGCAGACGTCACCAGCCTCCCTTAATAGATGAGGCCACAGAGGCTCGGAGAAAGGGACAAGGCCAATCAGCACCACAGCAGAGGGTCAACCCAGCGCGGGCTGGCAGTCATGCCAGCACCCTAAAACGCTGGCCGGTGCCTCCTGTGAAATGGAAGATGACTGAACCAACAAGGACGTTTCAACTAAAATTCAGAATTTGGAGTCGGAAGACTCTTGTTTCGGTTCCAGCTCTACCACTGAGGACTAAGTTTCCCTCCCTCTCAGAGCTGTGTCCTCGTCTGTATTTTGGACCTAGAATCTACACAGCCTCGTGGGGCCAGTGCAAACACCACAAACACAAAAGACCCTCTGGGCTGCAAAGTCTGGCACTGGAGCGTCACAGACGCGCTCTGTGCTGCCATCCCTGCTCAGATCTAAGGAAAGCCAGGGTTCCAGGTGGAGAACGGGAGGTGGGCCAACAGACTTCAAAGACCGAGAATGAAGTAACCAGTGTCACTGAACACTGGCTGACTGTGGACAGAAACTTCTAACATCTAGGAGACCGGATTTTTTAGCCAAGACACAGCCTGCCTCCCAGCATGGTCACAGGAAGCGCCTGAGAATGAGCAGGAGGGGTTCCATGCAGGGTCACCCAGAGAAGAGGCATTTAGTGAACCCTGGGGTGACGTGGGTTGCAGGCCAGGTACCAGGGACAGGGCTGCATGGGCATGTCACAGCCTGCAAACCGGAACCCACTTTTAGGCTTAGCGCCGGTCAGGGGAGTCGCTTCCCCGCTCCGGGCCTCCGTTTCCTCCTCGGTAAAGTCAAGGGACAAACCAGGTAAGAAGAAGAGCAGGGGCTTGAAGACCAGCAGTTGCAATTCAAACCCCCGATCAAATTTCGACTAGTCTTTCTGTACTTCAGTGTCTGCGTCTGCGGGAACAGGGACAACGGCCGGGAGGCAGGGTGTGAGGGTACAAATTCTATACGCACAGCTCCTAAGACAGCGCTGGAACCCTCGAGCTGCTCAGTCAGGGTGGCTCCCGTTTCTGCTGAAACTCTGGGAGTTCAGGGGAAAAAGAACAAAATTCTGCCCTCGCCTCTCTCAACCCACGGTCAGAACACACTGGCCTCAGGGTTTCCAGACTTGCCTCTTCTAAATGCAGTATTTTCTTGGTTAGGAGATCTTCGACCTGCTGCACCTTCTTCTGGGCATCCTCTCGCACCCGCTGAACTTCCGAGCCGCCCCCTTCAGCGAGGCTCTCAACTGCTTTGCTGCAAAATGGGGCAAAGGTGTCAAATCCACAGGGGGATGGTCAGATGGGGACTTCAGCAGCCCCCAGTTTGTCCCTTCTCCCACACACCTGCGCTGCTGGGTTTTTTTATTAGTGTTTGTAATTCGAAAACACAGATAGTGCAGTGTATGAATGCTTCAAATCAATCAACAAGCACACCTTAAACTTAGATGTTACATGTCAATTATACCTCAATTTAAAATACATATATGTAAACACAAATTAGGAAAGGAGAATCATCTGTAATCTTACCGGTCAGAATAACTAAGTTAACATTTCAGCATACAGACTTACAGACATTTTCTACAAAAAGAGAATCACGTATCTATGGTCTGATTTTATCATATAAGATACTATAAACATCCTTCTGGGTCAATAAATATACATCTATCATTTTTAAAGGCTACATATTAATTCACTGTGCAAAATATGCCATAGTATATTAAATCAATCCCCAATTTTTTTATTGACATACAGCTGACACACCTCAATCCCCTATTTTGAAAGCTTCCAGACAGAAAAAAAAACTCAGATTTTTAATTTTACATTGTCTGAAAATATGTCTAAAGCACAGAGCCCACTGCAAAGTACTCAAATAAATGTTAGTGTTATTATTTGTTGCATCATAAGCAATATTATCATAAAAGCATCCTTGTATGTTTATTATCTAGTGATTTCCTCGGATCAATTCCTACAAAGGGAACCACTGGGTTAGAGGGTGAGCACACATGTAAGACCTTTGCTAGCTGTTGCCCAATTTCCCACCAGGACATTTCCAACAAAGTACCCCTCTGCCAGTGGCGGGGGGGAGGGGGACAGGTCTGACAGACGAACGTGCAAAGCAGCATGCCCCAAAAATAAATCTGAGGGGTCAAGGGCTTTTATACATCAGCTGCTGCCAACCGGAGTGGGAAGCATTTTAAATACAGCACGATCTGTCGCCGAGCACCAGCTACCACTTGGGGCACGAGGAGGGGACTCTGCACAAGCAGCCCCCACTCCGTAAAATGCAGAGTTCGCACGGCGGTGACACCACGGAATATTGTGTCCAGTGGACGGGGAGGGGTGGGGATGACACACCAAAATCAGACACAGGACCACAACCACGGATGCCTTCCATTTTGGTTCTCCTCAAAAGAAAAATAAGTGTCAGATACGAATTTGTGAGACATATACTCAATCAGATTTCTAAAATGATTGCAGGTTTCCAGAAGGCAGAATAATAAAGGAAATGGCTCCACCTAAAGCTGGTTTCTCGGAAAAACTGCCACAGAACAGATTTGGTCACCACCAGCCTCCCTGGCCTACTTTAGGGGTATATAAAATTTTCCCAACCAAGAGCCTTGTGATCAGACATTCACATGTACAGGCCATGTGAATTTCTGACTGAGAACAATGGAAAGTCAAGAAGGCCATACTTGCTGCCCAACTATCAAACATGAGTTCCTGTAAATAAAGACTTTATTCATATCATGCTTCCTTTCACCAATAAGTCTTCAGAAGGCCCCAGTGTCGTGACATCATTTTAAAGGAATCCAGTGTGAACAACTGAAAGAAAAAACATGGGACTCTGAAGCTTGAACAGAGTTGCTTCCGAAAGCAGACTCTATTATGTCCTCAGTGTGCCTCCAGGTAAATCACCTCTCACGCCTCAGTTTCCTCGGTTGAAAAATGACACGACTGCCTCTGAGAATTCACGTGCTAACCCCTGTGGGGGCCACAGCACGGTGCCCCTTCCCCTCGGATCCAAGTGCCACCTGCTGTCCCTGAGGCCACCTGACAGGCCCCGCTGCAATGTTCTGAGAGGCCTCAGTCTACCCCTCTGAGCTGAGAACGGGTCATCCTCCGGCCCGAACTAAGGCCACCACTGCCACTTCCTAACGCCATGAAATGTCCTCGGCCACCACTCCCCCAGCTCATTTCTCCGGCAGTGCTGTCTGGAGCTCACGGGGATCCTGTCATTCCTAGCACTCCTGAAGACGTCTCACACGTGGCTGAAAGAATTCCAGACTAGCGGCTTTTCTTCCTGAGCCTCGGACATGGGATGTTCCCAGGCCCGAATTCCCAGTAACCACCGCAAGTGTTTTAACCCTTGGGTTTTACAGGGCCTCCTCTACAGAACGGTTCCTTCTGCCCACCCAGCCCGACCCGCACCCCAACCCCTGCCCAGCGAGGGCAAGTACACCGTCTCCTTCCTGTCGGCCCAGATCGAACCTTGGTGTTTTACAATTGGAATCATATATGTTGTCAAGAGGCGGACTACAATTTTTAACAAGTACCAGTATTACTCAGTTTGTTTGCATTTTAGTTATACCAATAAAATACATTCCCAAAAATAAATGTTCCAACTTTTCATTTATCATCTTTGTATTTTACAGTTACTGTAGCAATAAAATTTATACTCAGCAGTATGGTGCAATTTTCCTCTACTAATGGAATTATTATTTTTGTTTGTGTTTTAAAGCTACATAGATAAAATTTACTCCCGACAATATGTCTGCTTTTGTTTTTAATGTCCCCTTATTGGAACTGATAAATATAACAATGAAAAGCCAGCACACAAACATGTTTATTCCGCCACAGGCAGAGTGGGCTCCCGAGCCAGACCCATCCCAGCTCTGGTAACAACCTGGACAGGCCCCTCCCCAACTCCTCTGAGCCCTAGTTTTCTCCACACTCTAATGGGAATCCCAGCTGCCTCACAGCATTGTTGTGAAATTGATAAAGTGTGTCAAGTGCCTGGCACAGGGTCTGGGGCAAAGTAGGATCTCAATAAATGCCAGCTCACTCCTCCTACCCTGTCTCTCCTTATAGAATCTGGGCCAACAGACGAGAGAGAGAGAGCAAGGCCTAAGGCAAGGCAAGGGTAGGACAAAGTGGTCTAACCCAGCAATCCACCTGATGCAAAAAAGAACCTTCTATAAATACCACCCCCGCTACCCCATTTTAAGTGTCAACACTCCCCCTTGATTCTTTCCATTCTAATTATAGTTCTTGAGAATAAGCAGGGGCTTTTCCCGTGACAGGTCCCATATCTTCCACCCACCCCTGCCCTCCAAAAAAACCACCACCATGAAAGGGTAAAAGGGAGCTGAGGGCATTAATAAGGGTTATTTTTCCACCACAAGAGTGTACTTGGACATACTGGGCAGTGAGGGTAGAGGGAAAGGCACACTTCTGGGATGTGGCAGCCCCTGGCCTTGTCTTCCGGCAGGCAAGGCGCACAAAGGCCCCACAAAGGAGGAACAGGCGAGAAGCTCCAAGTTCCACTAAAGGAGAACAGGCTTTAGAAAAGACAGAGTCATGTTGGAGGCACAAGAATCACACACATGAAAAGAAAAAAAGAATATGAAACAAGCGCTGGACTAGAAGTTAGCGGCTTGTCTTCGAATCCCAGCCTCGATCACCCTGCTGAAGTGGTTGGTATTCCTCAAGGTCCTTCCCTTCTCCAGGCCAAAACCCCCAACTCTCTAAACTGAGGTCTTCCTCCAGATCTGCCTAGCTCCCAGGAGGATGGCATGCAAATGGATGCAAGAGTGTTTTATAAACTGTAAAGTGCTGGGGTCCCTGGGTGGCTCGGTCGATTCAGTGTCCCACTCTTGATTTCAGTTCGGGTCATGCTCTCAGGGATGAGACAGAGCCCCGTGCCAGGCTCCGTGCTGGGCATGAAGCCTGCTTGAGATTCTCTCTCTTCCTCTCTCTCTCTGCCCCTCCCCTGCCCCTCTCTAAAAATAAATAAATAAATAAATAAACCAACAAATGGCCAAGTGCTACACACACATGGGAGTGTGATTCTATACCAGAGAAGCTCGTGAAGAGGCTGAAACGCAGGCTCCGGGCAGCCATGTGGGATTCACCACGAGCCTCCATGTCAGGTAAGTAACAGGGAAGGCATCTAGACTGGGAGGGGACAGGAGGCAGAAGTGTCAGCCGGGTCAAGGCTAGAGCAGCAGAAACAGAACATTTTTAGTGCCTGTGAGCTGTGTGTGGGGTAAAGAGCTGGTGGAGAGAGCTGGAACAGGTAAGTCACCGCAAATATTCTTCAAAACAGAGCTCAGGATCTTGGGCCCTAACCTAGGAGTCATCCCTGACATGCCCTTCCCAACCATTACCAAGCCCTGTTGATGCTGCTCACCAAATGTCTTTCTAACCCACCCGTCCATCTCCGTCACTAGTCTCTCACCTGAACTCCTAGACTGGCCTCCTAATGGTCTCCCTGCCTCCCTTCATGCTCTGTCGACAACCACTTCCCATTCAGCACCCACAGTGACCTCTACAAAACTAAACTCTCATTGTGCCCGCTGCTAGAAACCCGTGACTGCTTTCCATTTATCTTGGGATTATCTCTGCTGTGGCCTCAAGACCCTCCAGAGCAAGGGGGAGGCCCCCCGCATTTCCCATATTTCCTCGGACCTGCAAGGGCACTGGCTCATTCCTAGGGGCTCCTCGGGGCCCCTTCCTTGCCACACATCTCTATTTGCGGGTCTGCTCCCGCTCTGTCAGCACCCATTGCTCCTCTTATCTTTCTCACAGCTCTCTTCCCACTTCATATCCATACGCTGACTATCCTAAGTATTTTCTCGCCATCACCCCTTCTAAAACTTAAGCCCCATGTGTCTGTCTGGATCACCACTGCATCCCCGGGAACCTAACCCCAGGGCAGCACACAACAGCTGCTTAATAAATATTTTCTGGATAAATTAATAAAACCGATCAGACCCAAAAAAGGTCTGTTTGGACGACTTGGGGAACCTATGCACAGAAACACGTGCATGAGCCCTGAAACCATTCGGCCCTGTGTGTGGCATGGAAAAGAGCACAAGGTCTTCGTGGGTTTGGGTTCCTGAAGGTACATGCCTGCAAACACGTCCTGGCCATGACCTGCAGCAAGTGGGGACAAAACAGACCAAGTTCAAACTCTCCTACTGGCTTCTGACCTTAAGTCGATCTGACTTCCTGCCAGAGAGATGCTGTGCTTCAACACAAAAACAAGAATAGCAACAAAATAGCAACAGAAACCAAAAAAAAACAAAAACTTATCCATCTAATTTACTCGTTCAATCAATCATTCATTGACTCGTTCAGAAAACACCATGTGTGCAAGGCCGCCGTAACTCAGGGAAGTCTTGGAGCCAGCAGCAGCCCAGCTTCCAGCGGTCAGCAGAGCAGCAGTGAAAGGAATCACACAGCCAGGCCCAGAGCAGTGCCGCTCCATCCTAAACCGAAGATGCCACGCTCCTGGCCCACCACATCCAGCAGGAGCTTGGCTCCCATTACAGATGAGGCGTTTCCACATAAGCTTTCAGCCACATCCTTGGGGGGGTCAGCCCTGGGAAGTCTTGGTCCACGCTTGCCAAGCAAAATTCTGTACATTTCGGGGTCCTGGACCCCCAGATGCCCTCTGTCCCTGTGCCTCCATGAGACTCCAGGCATACTATACAGCTCCCTGGGCTCTGCTGAGCTGCTGACATGAGCGGAGGGCTCTGCAGATCCGCAGTATACGGCACAATTACGCCGTAAGCATTTATGAATGGATAGATAACCAGTCAAGTCATAGACTGCATTCTCTATCTAAGCTAGGCTTGTTGTTCAATAAATATTTAAATTAATTATGTGATTAACTGAAATAGCAGTTTTCAAATGGTTAGTTTTAAACAGGACACCTTTTTGAAACAAAATATTACAAGAAACCCCTGTGTGCTGAACAGATACAGAAATGAGTTATTCTGAAAAAAGCCCTACCCTCTGCCCCACAGCCTCACTGGGGAACCCTGTGAGCCCCTCTGGCTTTCACAGCAATGAAAATGAATGAGCTACCGCTAGAACTCAGGACAAGGATGGATCTAACATATATGGTGCTGAGGAAGGAGGCCAGGCACAAAAGCGTGTGTGTACAGCGTACGATTCCATTCCTATAAAGTGCAGAAACGGGCAGAACTAAGCTGATGCTATCGGTGGTCAATGCAGTGGTTATCCTGGTGGAGAAGGCTAAGTTCTGGGAGCACAAAGGGGACCCCCGGGGGACTGGTCATGTTCTGGTTTATCTGGATGGTGGCCCCATGAGTTCTGTTTGCTTACTGAGAAGTCATCACACCATACCCTTAAGATGGGATCGTTTTCCCCGTTATATTACACTTCAAAGTTTGTTGAAAAATAATTAAATAGAAACGAACACCTCCTCGGTGTCCTCAGGGCCCAGCGAGAGCAAACTGGACTAGAAAGCACACGGCTGTGTTCTAGTGACCCACCTAGCCTCCGCCACCGGGACCCCAAGTGCCCTGCGAGCTGGTGACAGGACGACAGGTACTCACGAGGCTTTGATGAGCAGCTGCTCTCTCTCCTGGAGGTCCCGCTTCAGACTCTCTACTTCCACCTTGAGTTCAATGTTCTTCCAGTCAAGATCAGGAAAGAAAAGAAACAATGTAAAATGCAGAACACCAGAACGTCTGCAGAGGGGAAACTGCTTTCAGCACAGACTAACTTACATGATGCTTATAATAGGCAGATGCTAGATTCAAAACCTCATTAGCCTCAGGGCACAGGGAGAAGGGAATTATTAAACACTGGTGGTCTCACAAGAAAGCCCTGGATTTCTCAAGACTTGGAACAATTATGTAAATTTTCCAAGCTTCTAACAGCCAGAGCATTCAAACACTGAGGCATAAATGTCATACAAGTGAGGCTGATTTAAAAATTGTTTGCCCTCCGCCAAGCAAATTTACAAGCAATTCTGCAGTTTGCTTTTACCATTCCAAGGCAATTACTTCTGGTTGTTTACAATCATGCATGTGGGGGCTATAGCGGTGGGAATGTGTTACAGCTTCAAAACAAAACACCACGACATGTGGATGGATAACTGGGAGGTCACATCACCGCCCGTCGCGTTTCAGTGTGAGATCTCATGGCTCACACAAACGAGCCATGACTGCATGGGGCAAGCTGCCTGTAAGGGACACCACGGTGCTCTCCAACCAACCACCCTCCTCTTAACGGACTGGAATGAGCGGACTCACACACGGCCGTGGGCTTCTAACTCACGTGAGAACCCAAAGACAGACTCTCTGGCAAAGAGACTGCAATGTGAGACAGCAGGGCAGGGCCGGGCTGCCCAAACTGGCCCACAAGTGTATTCCAGACAATCAGATGAATTCAAGTAGGAGACACTGGGGTCTGAGTGTGTAGTTTGCAACGGGCTGCTATAAACCCAAGATTTCTCTGAGATCTTGCTCCTGTTTGGTTTTAATAATTCGTGCCAATTTTATATTCTACTCCTTAATACATGCATATTATTTTATTTTTTTTAATATTTTATTTATTTGACAGATCACAAGTAGGCAGAGAGAGAGGAGGAAGCAGGTTCCCTGCTGAGCAGAGAGCCCGATGCGGGGCTCGATCCCAGGACCCTGGGATCATGACCTGAGCCAAAGGCAGAGGCTTTAACCCACTGAGCCACCCAGGCACCCCAACATGCATATTATTTTAAATAAAAACCCCATTTCCAGGAAAATTTACCATCTCGGGGGACACACCTCCCACCTTTCTCCCAAGCAGCCCTGGGGGAACAAGGACCCCAGAATGAGAAGTCAGCAGGAATGAACACCAATCCATTAATGAGGATAGGGATTCAAACGCTGCCTCCCCTCTTTACCAGGAGGAAACTGTCCTAAGTCAGCGGCTGCTCATGTATCCCTTCTGTCACGTCCCAAACATACCCCAATCACCTGGGACAGGCCGAGCATGGGGCTCAGCACTGGGGACACCACGGTAAACAAGGCAGACACAAGCCCTGGCTCCATGCTAGCATCAAACGCAAAACTGGAAGCACCAACCTGTACGCATCCTTGCAAGCACAAGTCCAGGAGGGAAGAAAGCAGAATGTCTCCTTTCAGGCCACTCAAGTGTCAAATGAATGACACAAGCCCACCTGACACAGGGGATGTGAGGAGCAAATGAGCTAAGAGATGAGAAGAGCCTGGCAGACAGCGCTCAAAATTTTCTTCACTGTCAACAACAAGTCATCTGTGAGGCCGAACTTTTTCTAAAAGAAGCTGATCTTCGAAGAAAGGATACTACATGCCAGTGCATTGGTCTTCAACTGCATTTTCTGAAAACCCTTCAGACGGAGGGTTCCTTTTCTGCTCCAGTAAGGGCAGGGGGTTTCTCGGTGGGAACTGACACCAGATATTCTAAACTGCTTTCTGACGAACTAACTAGAACCCAACCCAGGGATCTACAAGAATGGAAGGCTCATGTGTCCACCAGGGTTTTTTTTTCTCAAGCCCAATCCCTCAAGTTATAAATTCAGGCACGTGATAGGAAGTTTCCAAACCACAAATCAAGACACCGTACAAGCTGAAAATGGAATACCATTATAAAAAAGAATGGAGAAGCTCTTAAACCACGGTTAAGGAAAGATAGCCAAGATATTGTGTTAAGGAAAAATGCAAGGTGCAGAACAGGACGTGCCTGCGTTTAAGTAAAAAGGGAATTTATACAAACACACACACAGACATACACACACGCTTGTATATACATAAAATTCCTCTGCATAAATAATTAATAATATCAGTTAGATCTGGGGAACTAGGAGACAAGGGTGGATGAAAGTCTTTTTAGTGTATTCCTTTGACGCTTTTTGAATTTCGAGCCATGTACTTATCCAAAAACTTGAAATAAAAGCACAGTCAGATCAGGTCATCTATTCAAGCCACGTAAAAAGAAGAAAGGCTAAACAGCATCGGACAATAAGGTCAGCAGGCCTATGTGCAAAATCCACCTCTCGTGGTAGCTATGTGACACCAAGCAAGTTACCGATCTTCCCTGAATGTCAGTGTCCTTTTCTGTAAGATGAGGATAATCTCCACTGCACAGGGCTGTCCTGACAATTAAAATAAGATGATGAATGTATCAACGCCCAGGACAGCGCCTAACACAGAACACGCAATTAACACAATTTGGCTTCCTATCGCCCTGGAAGGATGTAACCGTACTTATATAGAAAATGTTTTGGGCTATTGGTTTTTCCTTCAAATTGCAATTGCATCTTCACTCCCTTCCAGGAAAGGAGACATTCTCACTGCCTTTCCGCTCCCACACTACAGAAAAAAGAAAACCGTCTTAAAGGACAAGGGGGCTTTTCAATTCTTGAAAAAGCTCAGAAGCGCAATACGATCCCTCTTCAAGAAAAGCCCATTTAAGCTCATCTGCTGAAACTCAAGGAGAGGTCCTTTTCTCCCTCCAAAAGTTTCCACTGGTGCGAACTTCAGAAGAGAAAAGATGGAACAATTCCCAGGCCAAGGGCTAATCTACTAGAGAAAGCCAAAAGCTGGGCACTGAAATATTGCTCGTACTGATGTCTTTTCACAAAAGCCAAGTTCTGTTTTCCACTCTCAGGCGGAGGCCCCCAGGTCAAGACTTTAGAAGGGAACAGACGTTCTTCTGACAGTTTACAAGCAAGCACACAAGGAATCCAGAAGAGTCACAGCACAGGAAACTGACAGTCCAAACTCTGGGCTGCCAAGGGAAGCTCAGTAAGACAATGATGACAATCGTCAAGCACTGACTGTGTGCTGGGGCTCGTCACCTGTCATCTCATTCTAATCCACACCAACAACTCTGTGACAGAGGGATGATCGCTTCCGCCTGACAGTGATCCCAGGGAGCTGAGGTGACCTGCCTGTGGTCACAGGTTTAGTTGGTTAACAGGAGTTACCCGCAATGTGCAATTCCAAAGACATCCCACCACTTCACTGCTTTTGTCTAAATTATAAATAATTAAGAAAAGGCAATGGAGATAAAGACAGGAAATCAGAATTCAGATTTTAAAACGAGAGAAAAGATTCCCTTAAAGTTAATCTTGTATCTCTTTGCTTAATATTAAGGTCATCCTATTGTCTTTATGCTGCCCATAATCAATTCAAATTAAATGAAAGCAGCTCTGTCTATTCA
>ML110288.1:13587-51356 GCA_003697995.1 Taxidea taxus jeffersonii | reverse complement strand
GCTCACTCTGAGAACAAATATTAATCAAATTTCTGCTGGGAAGGACCATGAGCAGAGACACCGGGGGTGGCGGTGAGAAGTGGGACCTCACAGTTTTATAGACGTGCTCGGTGGGGCCAGTGAATTCCTGTTGCATTCTCTCCTCCAGGAAATAGATGCGGAGCTTTAGATTAAAGTTTTCTTTCTTCAATTCAGTGATGTGCTGGAAAATAAGCACAGAAGGGTTATCGAAAGCAAGCTCTAAAGCATGGTACTTGCATTAACCCCCACAGGTCCTAAGGCCTAAGGCCTAAGGATTTAATGTTCAGATTTAAATGTTAAATCCTACGGAAAACGTCCCTCGGCCGCAGCTGTACCAACCCAGGAGTAAGTGGTTCTCATGAGCCAAATTTAAGACAAGCTGAGCACTGGAATGATCCTGACAGGAACGAATTCATGTCTCCACACTGGTAATAAGTAAGGAAAGAAAGAAAAAGAAAATGGAAAGAAAGTAAGAGGCAAATCTCTTCTTTACAAAAGAAATCCAGTAAATAAATGTACAAGGATAAAAGGAAGACGACCACCGTTATACAACCACTACAGTAATAACTGATTCAGGCAAGAATCACCAGCACTAAAAACATTAGATAAAAGATCACTGAAGAACATGATATTCACCCAGCTTCAAGATACTGCCCCACAAATGGCTTATTAATTATAAAAGGAAAAACTACCACTACTATTTATTTATTTATTTTAAAATTTACTTATTTGAGAGAGACACAGAACATGAGCATGCATAGGGAGAGGGAGGAGGGGGGAGGAGAAAAATCTCAAGCAGATTACCCGCTGAGCACAGAGCCCGACTCAGGGCTCGATCCCACATCCCTGTGATCATGACCTGAACTGAAATCAAGAGTCAGATGCTTAACAGACTGACCCACCCGGGCACCCTGGTACTGGTACAATTTAGAAATCCAGTAGACACCACCTCAATCAAGGGAATATATTAAATATCACCGGTAGTGGGACAAACTGACAAGCCGTGCCTCTTGAAATATATCACTAAAAGCAGCAACTTCATTTGAAATGCTCCTGCCCACAGCTTTGAGCCTGCACTGATGAAGGAGTCTACCAGCCAAAGCCAAATATAAGGACATTAGCAAAACAGCAGGCCTGAACTCTTCAAAAATTTATTTTTTTAAAGATCTTATTTATCTATCTGACAGAGAGAGAGAGAGCGGGAGAGGGAACACAAGCAGGGGAGTGGGAGAGTCAGAACCAAGTTTCCCGATGAGCCAGGGAGCCCAGGACCCTGGGATCAAGACCTGAGCCAAAGCCAGACGCTTAACAACTGAGCCATCCAGGTGCCCCTTCAAAAACCTTAACAATCTTAAGGCAAAAATGGTTAGGGAACTCTTTTTTTTTTTTTTAAGATTTTATCTATTTATTTGACAGAGAGAGATCACAAGTATACAGAGAGGCAGGCAGAGAGAGAAGGGGGGGGAGCAGGCTCCCTGCCGAGCAAAGAGCCCAACTAGGGACTCGATCCCAGGACCCCAAGAACACAACTCAAGGTGAAGGCAAAGGCCCAACCCACCGAGCCAACCCAGGCGCCCCTGGGGAACTCTTTTTAATAAACAGAAATAATGGAGGCATGATTACTAAGTGCAATGAAAACATAAAATAAATCTTGAATTTAAAGAAAAAAAAAAAAGCACCATGAGGCTAAGTGGGGGAATCCAAACAACAACTTCGTATTAGGTAATAGTATTATGATTTTGCCGGAGAATGTCCCAAGTAAGAAATACATGCCCTGTACTTAAGGATGCTGTCTTGACGTCTGCACTTAACTCTAACAAGTAGGAAGGAATAGAAAAAGAGAAGAAAGCAAATGAAGCAAAATATTAATTGATGAACCTAGACATAGTATATGCGGTTGGCTGTTGGGCGATTTTGCAGCTTTTCCATTGGTACACTTTGCTTGTTCATAGATATGCCCACAGATATCATGGGTCGTAAAACAAAGCTTACAAAGTTAAATAACTGAAATCAAACCATGTTCTCTGACCATAATAAACTTGAGCTATAAATCAATAACAAAGAAAATGGAAAATCCCCAAATACTTAGAAATTAAATAACACATTTCTAAATAATCCATGGGTCAGAGAGGAAGTCTCATAGGAAATCGGAAGATATTCTGAATTAAATCAAAATGCAAATATATCAAAATTTGTAGAATGCAGTCAAAGTGGTGATTGGGGAAAATTTATATGATTAAATGTGTTAGAAAATAAAAAAGGTTTCGAACCAACAATCTAAGCTTCTACCTTAAGAAGCTATAATAAGGGGCGCCTGGGTGGCTCAGTGGGTTAAAGCCTCTGCCTTCGGCTCAGGTCATGATCCCAGGGTTCTGGGATCGAGCCCCACATCGGGCTCTCTGCTCCATGGGGAGCCTGCCTCCTTCTCTCTCTCTGCCTGCCTCTCTGCCTACTTGTGACCTTTGTCTGTGAAATAAATAAATAAAATCTTCAAAAAAAAAAAAAGCTATAATAAGAGAAAAATAAGCCCAAAGCAAGCAAAATGACAGATATACTAAACATAAGAGCAGAAAATAATAAAATGGAAAGCAGAAAGATATCAGAAAAAAGCCTACTTAAAAAGATGGTTCTTTCAAATGATCAATGAAATTGACAGATCTCTGGCAAGACTGGCAAAGAAAAAGAGAAAACATAAGTTACCAATATCAAAGAATAAAAGAGAGGTTATCACTACAGTTCCCACAGCAGAGGGCTAGTAAGAGAAAAATGAATACAACTTCTGTGAACATAAATTGGACAACTTGAATGAAATAACACAATTCTGTGAAAAGCACAAATTATCAAAATTCACCAAAGAAGCAACAGATAGCCAGAACAGTCTTGTATCTATTTTAAAAATTGAATTTGTAGTTAAAACCCTTCCAGGAAAGACAATTCTGAAACAAGATGGTTTCAGTAGCAATTTCTACCAAATATTTAAAGAAGAAATCACACCATTTCTACACAATCTCTTCCAGAAAACGGAAGGTAAGGGAACTTTCCCACTTCATTTTATGAGGGCAACATTACCTCAATACCAATACCAGACAAAAACATTACAAGAAAACTACAGACTAAGTCACTCATGAATAAAGATGGAAAATCCTCAACTAAATTTTAGCAAATTGAAAAAGCAGATTAATACATCATGAGTGGGATTTATCCCAGGAATATACAGCTAATTCAACATTCAAAAGGCAATCCATGTAATCCACCAGACTAAAAAACTAAGAAGAAAAAATATACAATCATATCAACAGATGCAGAAAAGGCATCTGACAAAACCCAACAAGCCACTCAAGATAAATACTCGGCAAACTAGGAATTAAAGGAAACTTCTTTAATCTGCTAAAGAGTATCTACAAAAATACATTTACAAACAACATATTTAATTAAAGATGAAAAGCAATGCTACTTCCCTAACACTGGAAACAAGGAAAGGATATCCACTCTCACAATTCCTATTCAACATTGCATTTGAAGTCCTAGACAGTGTAATAAGGCAAGGGAAAAGGAATAAAAGGCATCCAGTTTGGAAAAGAAGAAATAAACCCCATCCTTATCTGAAGGCAATATGATTATCTACCTAGAAAATCGCAAGGAATCTACAAAAAGATCCCAGAATTCCTGAGTTTGGCAAAGTCAATATGCAAATACCAAGCATATTTCAATAAACTAGAAACTGAAACTTTTTTAAATACCATTTTACAATACCTCCAAAAAATGTAAATTTGTAAGTATAAATCTGATAAAACATTATATATGCTTAAAACCACAAAATGCTGAAGAAATCAAGAACCTAAATAAGTGAAGAGATTTACCAAATTCATGAATTGGAAGATAACATAATAAAGATGTCATGGGACGCCTGGGTGGCTCAGTTGGTTAAGCGGCTGCCTTCGGCTCAGGTCATGATCCCAGCGTCCTGGGATCGAGTCCCACATCGGGCTCCTTGCTCGGCGGGGAGCCTGCTTCTCCCTCTGCCTCTGCCTGCCTCTCTGTCTGCCTGTGCTCTCTCTCTCTCTCTAACAAATAAATAAAAATAAAAATAAAATAAAAAAAATCTAAAGATGTCAATTTTCTCCAAACTGATCTACAGATTTAACATAATCCCAATCAAAATGCCCACAGGATTTCTGGTAGGTAGAAACAAGCTGATTATAAAATTTATATGGGACAGTAAAAGAGCTAGATGGGTGAAAACAACTTTGAAAAAGAATCCAATCAAGCAAACTACATAAATAGACCCATACAATTACAGCTAATTGATTTTTGACAAAGCTGCTATTAACCTTAAAAATAAAACTGCCAGTTCTTCCCCCAGCAAAAGATGGGTTTATTCAGGAATAGCAGAGAATTGCAATCCAGGATAAGCAAGCTGTGGCAAAACCAGAGGCCAGTCCAGAGAACAAAGGCAAGAAATGCTGTTTTACACAGGAAAGGGGTAAGTCGGGAAGGGCTGAAAAATCCACTGGGGTAAACTGGGAGCTGGAAGTATGGCGGCTTCTCCCTTGGGTGACAGTCTCTCATTGGCTGGGCTGTTGCGGGGCGTAAGAAACCTTCCTTCCTCCTGCTAGGATAGTAAGTACCTAGGAGCAAGGAGCTTCTCCTCCTGCCGGCTAGGAGACTGACAAGTGGCAGGGCTGAAAGCTCCCTCTGCTGGCCTCTAACTCCATTCTAAACAAGGTTTTCCTTTTATTAATTCTCACAGTGCAAATACAATTCAATGGAGAAAGGCTAGTCTTTTCATTTCCAACAAATGCCATGGGAACAACTGGACATCCATCACAAAATAATAAATCTAATCTGATGATCAGACATCTATTTGCAAAAAAAAAAAAAAAATGAGCCTCAACCTATCATACCTTAAATAAGAGTTAACTCAAATTAGATCATAGATCTAAATGTAAAATATAATATTATCTAACTTTTAGAAATCCTTGGGACCAAGAGCTAGGCAGAGATCTTATCTATCACCCCAAAGCCATGATCCACTTTAAAAAATTTTTTGATCAATAAATTGGGCTTTGTCAGAATCTAACATTGATTTTGAAAAACAGTGTTAAGAAAATGATTAGACAAGCTACTTACTGGGAGAAAATGTATGCAAATCACAAATCCAACATAGGAACTGTATCTAGAATACATAAATAGCTCCGAAAATGTAATTATAAGAAAACCATGTAATTATTAAAAAAATAAAAATAGGCCAAAATTTTTCAAAGGAACTTCATAGAAGACGACATACAGATGACAAATAATCACAAGAAGAGATTTTCAACATCTTAAGTCATTAGGAAAACAGAAATTAAAACTACAGTGAGTTTTAGTACCTGTTAAAAAGGCTAAAAAAATCTTTTTTAACTGAGAACACCAAATGCTGCTGAAGATATGGAGCAAATGGGAGCCTCACACCCTGCTGATGAGAACACAAAAATGGCACAACCACTCTGCATAAGAGTTCAGCAGTTCCTTACGCCTCCCCCCCCCCCCCCCCCCCCCCCCCCCCCCCCCCCCCCCCCCCAAAAAAAAAAAAAAAAAAAAATCTACACTTAGCACATGACTCAGCAATTCCAGTCCTAGGTACTTACCCTAGAGGAATGAAAACCTACATTCACCCAAAAACCTGTACACAAATGTTTACGACAGCTTTAGTAAAAGCCACCAAAACCTGGAAAGAACCCAATGTTCTTCAAAGGGTGAATATATAAAGTGTGTATCTGTATGATAGACTAATACCCAGTAACTATGATACAAACAACAACATGAATGAATTTCACAGACCTTACGGTAAGGGAATGAAGTCAGCCTCAAAAGATTATGTTACTGTATGATGCAATTTATAAGACATCTGGAAAAAGCAAAATTATAGAGACTGAGACCAGAGCACTAGTTGCCAGAGGTTTGGGGTGAAGAGAGGGCTTGACCATAAAGAGACAACACAGGGAATTTTTGGCATTATGGAATGTTCTGTATTCTAATTGTGGTGATGGTTACATTAGCCTAGAACGGTACAGACACAGACCCCAAAAAACACATATTTATATGCCTTATATATATATGTATATTTTGATTATGACAGCTTACAAGGGAGTACATATTTGTCACAACTCATCCAACACTTAAAACTGGTAAATTTTACTCGTTTTAATTATATTTCAATAAAGTTGATTTTAGAAGAACTAAAATGAAATACAGTAAAATAGTAATAGCTATACTTGAATGTTAATACATCTCCGGGGGCGGAGGGGTCCAGCATTTTAAAAATAATTGGTAAGACCATATAATACTTTTCAGTAAATATATTTTTCGGACAGGGCGCCTGGGTGGCTCCATGGGTTAAGCCACTGCCTTTGGCTCGGGTCGTGATCCCAGGGTCCTGGGATCAAGTCCCGCATCGGGCTCTCTGTTTCAGCAGGGAGCCTACTTCCCCCCGCCCTCTGCCTGCCTCTCTGCTTACTTATGCTCTCTGTCTGTCAAATAAATAAAATCTTAGAAAAAAATATATATATATATATATTTCAGTCTGGATAAAAGAAAACGCTAAGCAGACTGTGCATCAAACTGTCTGTCCTTGGCCCTCTTTTAACACTTACGTTTTCCATTTTGTCACTAATGAGAACAGCATAAGAAACAATCGGTAAGTTCATTAAAGCCTCCCTTTAAATGCTTTAAGGAAACAGCACATAAAACATTCAAACAAAAAAGTCTACCCCACCAGATGCTTCCTTATTCTATTACTCAGCTAGCAATAAAATATTTATGGAGGTTGCTTAGAATATCTGCATTGTACACATTGCTACAATTCTTAACAACACTTGAAAGAATATTTGTCCTATTTATAGGTAAAGGCGTTTTAAACAAAACAAGAGAAAGGTAAATCAGCCTTGACAAGGTTAATACAAACCCCAGATAGGCCCAAGTGAACACAGTCAACTAGAGGCACCATCTTTCCCACAACAACGCCAGCCCTGTTCTCCATTTAATATCACTACGCCCGTAAGATCTTCCCTGACTAGCCCCATTACACTGGACTGGGGACCCTTCTACCTGTTTCCACATACCCTCTGCTTTCTTTATAATAGCAATTATCACACTGCATTGCACCAGCTGGTAACCTGCTTTTCTAACCAAGCCATCTCCCTGAGACTGGGAGCCACACTCACCTTGCACATTCTAGTCTGAAACTTAAGAGACAGTTACTAAATACCCAATGGCTGCCTGGCTGGCTACATTTAAGAATTTCTTGGGGCATCTGGGTGGCTGTCAGTTGAGCGTCTGGCGCGGTTTCAGCTCCAGTTATGATCTCAGCGTGGTGGGACGGAGCCCCATGTGGGGCTTCACGCTCATTGGGGAGTCTGCTTGAGATTCTCACTCCTTCTCCCCCTGCCCATCGACCACTTACTTTCGCACACAGGTGAGCACGCACACACGCTCTCTCTACATATATATAAGAAAAAGAATTTCTTGAAGGCAATATGATGCAAAAAAGAGTTCCACACGCTTCAGATTCAGATATGGTTCCCATCACACTATTGATTTCTGATCATCGCTCTTAGAATTAAACTCCCTGCCATGGGCACAGAGACTTGTATGATCTGACCACCCCGCCTCCTCTCCAGCCTCATCATCATCCTGTCCCTCATGCACCATGTTCTCACTTCACTGGCCTTCTTTCTGGTCCTCAAATGCGCCAAACCCATCTGCCGCCTGGGCTCTCCTGCCAGCACTTGGTGGCTGCTTTGGTCCCATGCTCTCATCTCAGTTCGGAGGCCCATCCTAACCTCCCCATCAAAAGTGGCCCCCATCTCTACAACCTCCACCTCAGCACTCTTGCACACATAACTCTTAATTTTCTTGCTAGAACTCTTTACAGGCTTTACTCATTTATTTACACATCTATTACTCATTATCACTCTGAGTATATGACTATATTCCACTTCTGGAGGACAGGGACATCAGCTATCGGTTCACGGCTGTTTCCCTTGAGGTGTTAGCACGGTATCTGGAACACAGTGGATGGCCCATCAACATTTGTTAAAGGAATGAATAAAGAAATGAGTGAATACAATCCAGGCCACCCTGTTAGGTGTATGACCGTAGTCAAGTTCATTTTTCTGTGTGCCTCTGTTCCTTTTTATAGATTAAAGGAATATCTATCTCAGAGACTGATTCTAGGATTAAAAGAAATTAATTAGAATTGTTGGTGTTGTACCTAGCATGACATAAGAACTTAAAATATATTAATAATCTTCTCATTTGTATTTTTCCCTTTAAGAGAATCAAATTCAATAAGAAGTCGGAAAAAAAAAAAAAAAACTTGAGCTGGAAAAACTGGAAACAGCTTACCATATAGTAGAAACAAATACCCCCAAAATAAAACCCACCAAATATGACTTAGAAACTTAATGCTGAAACATAAGCTAATACATGAGCTGTACTTTGCCACATCCCAGCCCTTGGAACTCCAGGACTGTGGAACTACAGTCATCTGAAATGGGAAACCTCCCAACATGATGATGGGTGTGCTTTCCAAAGCTGGAAAGAAGCCCCAGCTCAGCAGCAGGACAGACTCTGAAGAAGCTGCTGTCACTCTGGCTTCCTCCCACTCCCCATCAAAAGCTTGCCTGGCCTAGAGCTCTGTCAGGAAGAGAAGAAAAACAAAAACCAACAACATAAAAAAGAATCAGGGCAACTCCACCCAGGCCCATCTCTACTGAAATCTGGGCAAGGCACCTAACTCTGGTGCTCAGTTTCAGTGGCCTGCATGAGCCTGGGCCCTCAAAGCTGAAGCTCACCGCACCAGGTCATCTTTGGACTCAAGGCAGCAAGGGTAAAGAGCAAGGGCCCTGGGGTCACCAGAAAGACTGACCTCCCAGTGCTACCACTTGTGAGCCATGTGACCTTGGGAAAATTATTTAATATCTTTGAGCCACTGTTGGCTCATCCATAATAAGGATAAAAATCAGTTACCTCAAGGGAGTGTTGTGACAACGATATGAGTACCTGGCAGGCAGAAAACGGAGGACAGCTTTCAAAGGAACCCATGTCTCACTCAAGCCCTCAATAAACAGATCTTTGGGCCATCATCAGTTTTTCTATGCTCTTTGGAAGTCCAAAAACTGTTAGACCACTCACCTAGACATCACAAAAACCATGACCTCTTGCTGCCCAAAGTTCACCTCGGCTCAAAATTACAACATGTGAGATCATTCTGCCGGCAGCAGCTAAGCAAAGTTCGTAAAATGAGGAGGACACTTTGGAATCGGTTTCTGATTCCAATTCTCTCCCTCGTGTCCTCAAATCACTAAAACCGTTACTAGGCAAACATCTGTTTATTCACTAACAATACTGTAGCCATAACAGAATTTAAAAACTGAGCCCCAAACAACACTTGGAATATAACTACATGACAAAACCAATCTTTTTATGTTCTTTTCGGGCTGCTGGTCTGTCGTACGTATTTTTTATGTTGTTGCGGAATTATTCATCATTATCAGGTGAGATACCTGCCCTAGGTTCCACTGCACTGGCTCACAGCCAACTACTTAACCGTTCCTCTACTGAGAGATTATGGTTTCAGTGGGTCTCCTGGAAAGCGAACAGGCTTTACAATCAAAAAGACCAGTTTTAACTTTGCCTCTTTTAGTTTCTCAACACACCAGGCTCACAGGGAAGTCATGTGAGCTCTCCAACCTCATCTATGGAAACACCTTCCTCAGGAACTTGTTGCAAGACAAAGAGATAACAAATGTAAAATACAATCCCCTTGTTTCCAATCTTTCACAATGGTACACAATGTGGCAACAACAGCTTCACACATAGAGCTTTTTCCTTTCGCTGGGTTGTTTCCTAGGACAAATTTCCCCAAAACTGATTACTGGGCTCAAGAGTAATACCATTTTTATTACTATCAAAATCTCTTTCCAAATGGCCTTCAAAAAGATTGTAAAAATTTACACTGCCCAGCCCGCCATCTGGCCGGGTTCTGGAGGGCACGGGCAGGACGTGCAGAGGTGTGAGAACATACAGCATTCAATCTCGTAAGCAGCAGGCCAAGGACAAGCCGTAAGCATGGGTGAACCCTGCACTTAACAGTGACCAGAGAGCCCACCAGCCACAAGTCAAACTTAAGTCCCACAGCCCTTGGTGCTGGCAAGTCCCATCTGGAACACAGCCAGCACCAAGGACAGTGCCACAACACCCACTTGGCCGGCTACAGACCATCCTGAACCACATCCACTGACCCGCCTCCCACACAGTTCTTGGTCTCCTGCCTGCTGGAATCATACCCCTTGGTCTCCCTTCCTAGCCTCACCTGCCTGCATTACTGATTGCTCTCCTATAACCCAGCGTGCCCCACCCCCATCACAAACTCCAGCCTGCTCCAACTACCAGTCCTAGCCACTGTCAACAATAGCAGCCGCCCCCTCGGGCTGAAGACCTATGGCCCCAGGAGCTGTCCTGGCTTCCGTTAACTTCATCTCCATCACAACCACACGAGACAGAGATTATTTTTCCATGTCACAGACAAGGTAACCAAAATTTACAGATCTGGTTTCTTATACAAGGTCATACATTCATTTAGTTAACGAACGTTTATTGAGCGCCCACCATCCTGTTAGGTTTGCTGAGAACCAGGGAGAGAGTAGAGAAGACACACGTTAAGCAAGTACATAAATAAAACACATCATTACAAACAACTGTAAGATCCACAGTGGAAAAGGCCAGGTGCTGAGTGTCTGCTATCAGAGAGAATAATGGGGGTCTTCGGCGATTTGGGGAAGGAGTTAGGGACAGCCTATCTAACGAGGTCACATTAAAACTGAGACATGAAGGGCAGGGGCCTGCCATTCAAGGAGAGGGAGAAAGGGGATTCCAGGCAGAGGGAGGAGCACGTGAGAAGGCCATACCCACAGGGGTTAGTGAGAGCAGCCTGTGCAGCCGAGCACAGGGCATAAGGGAGACAAGCAGCTGCTGACCTCAGCAGAGCAGGACGGGCCCATCACACAGGGTAGGGTCTTATGGACCATGGCGAGAAGTTAAGGATTTCATTCCAAGATCAAAAAAATTTCACAGATGGATCAAGAGAAACTGAACATTGCTGAGGCCTATCAATGTCCCTAGAACCGAGGGAGTTGGCTGTAATAAACAGTCCTCAGATTAGAATGGACACACCAGCACTTATGTACCCACCACGTGCCGGGCATCCCATGAGATGCTTCCCAAACCATCAGGACTACTCTGACTCAAAGACAGTACCAGCCCCACTTTACAGATGGGCTTCTCGAAGCGACTTAACCAAGCTCATAGGTCAGTCAGTGGCAGAGCAAGACCTAAAGCCCCGTCCTGGTCATCCTCCAGTCCATGTCATACACCACAGAACATGAAAAGCTTCCCAGGCAGGGCCAACGAGACAGGGTGGAGGACAAGGGCAGCTCTCCTCTGGGGATAAGTAACTCACCACAAACAAGTCACAGAACAAATCTAGGTAATCTAGGAGGCAAACCTCCTAGGTAAAACACTAAATTTGACCAACTGCCTCAGCTGAGACCAGGAATTGCCAACAGAAGGGACTAAAGGCCCAGATACAAGAACACCAGCACCTCAGGGCAGGTGGGTGTGAGACAAGAGCCGCAGAATTTACCCTAACGACCTCATCTCGGAACTGTAAAATGATATACGCACAAGGATACTCATCGAAGCTTCATAAGAGTGAACAATTAGGGGTGCCTGGGTGGCTCAGTGGGTTAAAGCCTCTGCCTTCGGCTCAGGTCATGATGATCTGAGGGTCCTGGGATCAAGCCCCACATCGGGTTCTCTGCTCAGCAGGGAGGCTGCTTCCTCCTCTCTCTGCCTCTCTGCCTGCCTCTCTGCCTGCTTGTGATCTCTGTCTGTCAAATAAATAAATAAAACCTTTAAAAAAAAAAAAAGAGTGAAAAATTAGAAACCATCTGGGATGTCCTACAGGAAGAGATTATGTGAACTACGTTTCAAGCCCTCCCTTTTAATACAAATCTTTGTGAACGACTGGTCATTAAATAACACTATCCACTGTATTAACAGAGATGGAAAACTACCCATGTCATTCTCTGTCTAGAAGTCACAGAAAAAGCCAGAATTCAACCTTTCTATGTACAGATAAAGATAGCAACATGAACTGATATGCTGATCCAGGTTCTGGGTCTTCCCCAATCACCCAAAAAATTCTGAGAGCGAGAGAGAAAAATCGATTGACTCTAAGGTCCAGAACAGGTCTCACCACAACAGCACAATCCTTTACAAAACGCTGCCCCCACCAGGCCTCCTCGGGTCAGGAGTGCCCACTACACTGTCAGCTAGAAAGGACCAGTAAGACAGGCTCCTACTGAAGACCAAACTGACTGGACAGCCTCCTCCCCTAAGGCCTGCCCTACCGGTGATTACCGCCTCAGCTAATGAGGCTCTGAGACAACAGCCCACCGGGTTAAAGACCCAAAAGAAGGAAAGCGGCTTTCACACGCTGGAGAGAGGAAAGGTCTGCCCGTGCAGACCCGCTTCCCAGCCTGGGTAAGTCTGTGTCCTCCCTGGGCTGCAGAGCGCCCACGTGTCTGACGCAGGGACGGGAGGAGCTCCCCCAGATCTGAGACCCTGCCCGCTTTCTGACCCCTCCTGACCACATGCCGGGCTCCGGCATCACCCGCGCAGCAGCCCTTCACCGACAGCCCACCACCAGGCTGGCTGCTCCCTCCTCACAGCACTAACCCCAGGGTCTTTTAAAAGCACAATTCTGGTCATTTCCCTCCCAGATTAACATCCACCACCAGCTACCTTTCATCTTCAAGACAAAGGTCAACCAAAGCAGTGTAACACACAAGACCCCCGACCCCTGCCTTCTTTGGTGGGCTCACTTGTCTCAGGACCCTGGACATGGCCCCCTTCCAGCCAGAAGAAGCTTACAATCCCCTAAACTCCTTGCGCCCAGCACTCCTCTTGCTGCCCTTGCCCACGTTGAGTCCCTGTGCCTGGGATGCTCTCCTGGTCCTCTCATCTTGGCTAATGCCTCCTTGTCCCTGATGATCCAACTGGAGGAATGCTTCCTCCAGGGAGGCTTCCCTGAATCCCCCAGGCCAGGTTCAGAGCCCTCCTCTGTGCCCAACAGCACTCTGTACTTACCTCTGTCACTGCACTTTTTCCCTATCCATCTCCCCAACCAGCCTGTGAGCCTCCTGACAGGGACGATTACCTGGTTCTGGTCTTAATCTACTGCAGACTCCCTAGTCCCGGGCACACAGCCTGGCAGAGGGCATATATTCAAAAACATCTGTCAATGAATCGATAAACTCTGAACAAAACCAGGAGGCTGATGTCTTGCTAGACATTAGCTAACAGACCCTGATGTTCAGTTTCCCAGCATCTGAGACTAGCATAAGAGGAAGCATGAGTTTCCCTTTAAATCAAAAGTATTCCAGCCCCTCCTTAATATGCATGCTAACTTTAAAATTAGCATTCAATGCCAAGAACATTTCCTATAAGCATCCCACAGAAAGTTCAGACCACCTCTACATAGAGACCATGCACTTCGTAGCTCAGTCCAAATGGAACATTTCAGTGACTCATAAAGACTTGAAAGGGAGACACTGAGAACACTGTGGTCATTTCAATTTCAACAGCAGAATTTGCTATGGAAAATGCTACAGTAAAAAATATTAATGCCATAAAAACCAAACAGCAGCCGAAGGACCTCAGTCATAAAGAAAAAAACATAAATCCTAAAACATATCAGCATAGAAGGCTCCCTCTCACCTTCAAGAAAAACAATGTTTAGGTCCTCGGGAACCCATCTAGGGAAGGGAGACTTAAGTCCCATGGCAGAGTAAAGGCAAAAAAGAGCGGACGACACAACGGTGAGGAGAAAGAGCTAACACAAAGAATGAACTCAGTGTTTGGCCTTCCCATGCTTCACAGGCACACGGCCGCTCCGCCCTCACTGCAGCCCGAAGCAGCAGAAACTGTGGCCGTGCTCCTGATAGAGACAAGGGACAGAGAGATGTAGGGGACTGGCCCAAGGTCCCCCCCGCAGGCAGTCGGCTCCAGAGGCCATGGTCCCCAGGTGGCACAGACGGCCTCCCAGAGCAGCTCCGTGTGTCACATGCTGGGCCTCACTGTCTTCTACCTACAGAACAAGGGTTGGATGCAATTCTCAGATTCCTTCCCATTCAAAAGGCAGGCAGTTAAGTGTGAAACCAACATTCCAAGATTCTGTTAAGTTTTTCCATCTAGAAATAAAATTCAAAATGGTGCCCTTCAAAAATTAAATAACTCTGTATCTTGCAGAGCAGCTCTTATATTAAAGGAACGCACGTGAAGCGCTGAACATTTAATGTGCCCAGCTCAGAGCCAGAGCTCAATAAACAGCAGCTATTATTACTCTTATGATAAAACAGCAACAGCCATTTAATACCAGAGCACGTTTTAATTATACACGATGTGGAATAATCAAATCTCATTTGTCTGAGGCCCCAGACCCCACAGCATAGATCGGGTTGTACAGTTGAAATTAGAACAACTCAAAGCTCAGAAATTACTTGTTTCCATTAGAGATCTGACAAGTCATTTCTCCAATTGGTCACTGGTGGTTTGCAGATAACTATTAGCAGTAATGAGTATTCTAAATTAAATCCAGAGACAGTACCGCTCTGTTCTGTAAAGACAACTGGGGAGAGAGAAACATAATTGTGGAGCGTCCTTCTCTCTGTCCTCCATCTTCTCCCTGATAAACATCTCCTGTGTCTTGCATAGTCTGGCTTTCATTTGGCTACAAATGAAGAAGGGTCTAATCCTTCCCATGACAAATGAGCATGCTGAACAGGTAACTTGTTAAGGAGAATTGGAATTGGGAAAATAACCTTATTTTCCTGTTCCCTGACAACAAGCCCCCTCTGCTAACAGATGAAAGACACGATGCTGGCAGACACTCAGCACGGGAGCCGGATCCATCACCACGTAACCCGTCCTCAGACATTCTGTACGCAGCCCTGGGGACAGGCTGCTCCCGTCTCCTTCCACAGCAACAAAGATGAAGCCTGCAAAAGGCAAGGCGCTGGCACACGGCAGTGGGAAGAATAATGGAATCCTTAAAAACCTGGATTCCAATCCCGGCTCCGCCACTCGAGAACTATGTGACTGTAAACAAGTCTCTCCTAGGCCTTTGATTTCTTATCTGTAAAATGGGGATAATATAAGTATCTCGAAGAGTTCTGGCAAGGACTAAATGGGGACCATCGGTAACATGCCTTACATTACAGGGAAGCCTTTGGCAAACTCTCACTGGGCGGTCTGGGAAGAGCCGCACGCCCGGGACACGGGGAGGACACCAAACTCCCCAAAGCTGGAAACTGCTGATCCTGGCGGAACCCATGTCTGACCCCGTGTACAAGAGGGCTGATGGCATAGGCATGGGCTTGTCACATGGAGAACGCCCACAAGACACGGCACTGCCCCTAAGTCTGGCATTATCCAGCCTCGACACCTCTCGAGAACTACAGCTCCCCCCGGGCCCGGCTGGACAGCCGGCAGCAGATGTGGTTTGTTAGGGAAGATGATTTGGCATCTCCACTTACATTTTCAAAGTCCTTCATGTTCCGTGCTCTGGTGGGAGACACCGTTTCTTCGGACACATTTGGGAGCGCTATAAAAAAGGTAAAACAGACACAGGAAAATGGCATGGTATGCAAATTGCCCAGCAACTTTATTAGGGAATAGAGCCCAGAAAAGAAAAAAGAAAAAAAAAAAAAAAAGGCAAGAACAGCTTCCACAGTATATCCTGCTGGCATTTTCTGTCTGTTGTGATTTACTGGCTTGAGTCTAGGGAAAGCTCTAAACCATTATATTTCAAATATTTACAAATTGCTTAAAGTAGCCCCAGTGTAACATGTCAGAGAACAAACCCAAAAAAATGCACCGGGCATGTGGCCCAGCCGAACTGTGCTGATATGCGCGTCGGCGCTCGTCCTACGGTTCTTCTGCTGAGCGGTGTACTGTCTCCACGTGTCAGCGACGGAGGCAGAGCTAACTGACTGGGGCTGGCAAACTTTTCCTTAAAATGCCAGACAATAAATATTTTAGGCTCTGTAGGCCATAAACAAAGCCCAAAATCTGTCACAACTGGTCAGCTCTTCTGTTGTAGCACAAAAAACAGTCACAGACAATTCAGAAGTAAGGAAGCTGCATTCCAATAAAAGTTTATTTCCAAATACGGGCAGCAGGTTGGAAACTGCCTAACCCCGCTTCAGGGTGACTTGGCAGATGCCCAAAGCTTTCCACAGTTCCTTTCTTCCAACAAACGTTTACTACACACCTACTGTGTGCCAAGCGCCATGCTAGGTGCTGGGGAAAGAATGGACAAAGAGATAGTGAGCCTGTGCTCAAAAGGCTCTGGCCTAGCGGGCAAGACAGGGGGGTAACCAAACTGGCACCGTGCTCACAGAGTGCATGGCGCTGTTCAGGTGTTGGGGGAACGTGCACAGCATCAATGAATAAATCCATTCTTCCAACAAATATGCACTGGGGACCTACTCTCCGCCCGGCACCATTCTAGATCTGGCTACATCAGGAAACAAACAAACGGAGCTGATTGGCTAGAGAGAGAGGATGGAAATGAGCAAAATAACAGGATAATTACATAGGACGTAAGAAGGTGAGAAAGGCCATGGAGAAAACTTAAGTGGATAAGGACTGGAAAGATCCAGGGTGGGGTGAGGACTGCAATTTTAAGTCAGGGCCAAATCAGGAAGTTCGCACTGAGAAGGTGCCCACTGCACAGACCTGAAGAGAAGGGCAAACTGAGAAGCCCCGTGCCTGTGAGAACCAGCAGCAAACAAAGGCAACCACAGGACAGGAGGTATGTGAGGTGCTGGGGGACAGATTGCGCACAGCCTTGTAGGCTCTTCTTGGGACAGGGAGCCACCAGAGAGCCCAGAGCTGAGAGGTAACACGCCTGGATTTGGGTTTCTACAGGCTACCTCTGGCTGCCTCGCTGAGAACAGACTGAAGGCACCTGGAGGGAAACCAGGGAACCAGTGAGGATAGGCTGGAGACCACAGTGGCTTAAAGCAGGTGGCAGGATGATGAGCAGGGGAGGAGTGGTCTGATCCTGGATGTTTCAAAGTCACCAAAAGGAATAAATGAACCGAAATAGGTGAAACATGTAAGCTTGGAGAGGAAAGCACAAGAAGTGAGTCTGGGGAGAGCCAAGACGGTGATGAGCCTTGAGCTGAGTCTCAAAAAGGCAGCAGGCAGAGGAAGGCAAAAGGAAGAAGAAACTTCCCAAGCAAAGGCCCAGAGGTAGGCATGGTCTTCAGAAACCACTGAGCACAAAAGAGGCTCAGGAAGGAGGCAGGGGCAGACTGTCAAGAGCCCTGTGTACCAGACAAAGGGCACAAAGGCTTGTCTTCCTAGTTTCAGACTGGCCATGCTCTGCCACCTACGCCTGTGTCCCTACCTGGTCCTACTCATTCCTCAAGTCTCAGCTCCAGTATCACCGTCTTAAGAAACTCGTGCCTGACCCACCTCCTCCACACCAGGGCACCCCTCCGCCTGACCCCTCACTGCCTGGCCCACCTCGCCCACACCCCCACTCCCAGCAACTTTTTTCATTGTTCATCACATTAAGCATATGATTTACCATGACATTTCTTTGTTGAACTCTCTATCCTCCAGGCTGGGTCACAACCACGTTCAAGGTTGAATCCCAGCATTTAGCCCAGGGCTTGGCAACATACACTGTGGGCCGAAGCAAAGAGCAGTCCTATCAATTCTCCACTTCTAATTGCCAGTGTGCAGGAAGAACAGAAACTGCTGGATTTTGTGTTTAAGGTAGAAGTTAACAGGTTCTCGGGGCGCCTGGGTAGCTCAGTGGGTTAAAGCCTCTGCCTTCGGCTCTGGTCATGATCTCAGGGTTCTGGGATAGAGCCCCGCATCAGGCTCTCTGCTCAGTGGGAAGCCTGCTACCCTTCCTCTCTCTCTCTCTGCCTGCCTCTCTGCCTACTTGTGATCTCTGTCTGTCAAATAAATAAATACAATCTTTAAAAAAAAAAAGAAGAAGAAGTTAACAGGTTCTCAAGGAAAACCTGAGGGGGCCTATAAGTTAAAATATTCTCCAGAAATTACACCTCATGACACTGATACTGTCTGTTCTAAAAACTTCTTCCTTCTGCATGTCTCATCACTTTGGAGAAGAGGAAAAAAACAAAAACAAAAACACAAGTCAAATCATCTCTAAGATATTTTAACAAGGCAAATTAATAGCACTTCCCTCAGATGCTTATGACAGCATTCACTTCTTTCAGAAACAAAAATTATGAAGAATGCTTAGCAAAAGCCAAAGTGCCCCGTGGAAAGTCTCTTCCTAATCCAGCTTAAACACAATAGACCGCTTATTTCCTCAGCGCCGTCTCCTGTGGTCTAACCAACTATTTGTCTCCAAAGGGCAGGCCCGTGTAGGAATGCTGAGCCTCGACCAGCAAATGGAATCCAGCAGCCTGCCAGGAAGGCCTTGGCACACGGACACTCGGCTGCACACGGGGCCCCCCGCTGCTCGGCGGCCGAGACCTGCAGATACTCCAGGCCTGACCCAGTCAGTCCAGCCTCCACACGGCCGCCCAGATCGACAAATGCTGGCTCAATCTCTACGAGCCTGCTAGCAAGAAACAGAGCTCATGGAATATGGCATAAAGGACATCAGTTCCTCCAAGCCCATGTTTATGAAAGGAGGTAAACAGCAATTCAGTAGGTACATAAAACACTGAGCACCTCTGGAAAGCCCCTCGCCATGCCTGGGTAGGCTCTGGGCCCCAGAGACTTGGAAGCCCAGTCCTGAGCCAAAGGCCTCAAGGGCCCCAAGGTCAAGAGAATGCCCGGCTCTGTATACTTACCACCACTTCCCAAACCAGCAATGGGGCTGATGCCATCCACTTCGTCCGGTAAATTGGGAACAAGGCCACTAGGAGAGAGCATGGGCAGGAAGACATGAGTTAGTGCTTGAACAACAGAGACTGTGAGGACTGCCTAGACTGCACTTGACCATCCTCAGGCCATAGGCAATGAGCAACACACAGCTGAGCTACCTGGGAGACGCACAGTGCAGAGGGGAAGAACTCCAGCTTTGGGGCTCTAACATGTAATAGCTGAGTGACCTTCAGTAAGGACGGTCATTCATCATTCATTCATTCAGAGAGCAAGTGTGCCACGTACCATATATATGCTAGGTGCAGAGACACTGTACCAACTATAAGCTACTGACGTTTCTGAGTCTCGCTTCACCTGCTATGTGGGGCTACCACCCTCTCCCTGTAAAGATTCAGTGAGTTCACGTGTATGACACTTGGCTCATAGTAAGCACTCGATTAAGTGCTATACACTGTTTTTGTCTTTACTATTATTGTCACTATTGACATGCCTACCACAACCAAAAATTAAGCTTCCAAGAACCTGATACCAATTTGGACGCTTTAAGAAAGTCAAACAAAAATGCAAACTCCACTGATCCAAGAAATTTTACTGGTTGAATTATAAAAACAGGTTAAGTGAGGATCTGGAGACACTGACAGAAAACTGAACCATAACAGGAGGTGTGGTATGACAGAAAAGACACTACCCTGGATTCTATTCTAAGCTCTGCCATATACCTCTCCCTGCCTCATGTCTTTCATCCGTAAAACAGCAGCTACTTTGTAAGTCACCGAATATCAAAGACACAAAGTGCCCAGCAAGGAACCTGGCACACTGAGGGCACTCCATAAATAGGAGCAAAATATTACTGTCATCAGGAAATATCCAGCGCTTTGGAAATTTATGAAAGATTTCCCATTGTGAGAGCTGCCCGTGCCCCAAGAGTCCATACATTTTCAAAGGGAGGCACTAGGGCACGGAGTCAGCCTGGCCAGAGTCACATGGCAGTTCAGTGGACAACCAAGTCCAGAACCCAAGCCTTTTCCGCCTAACCTCCGATAACGCTTCCCTGTCCTGAGCTATGAACGATGGGCTGAGGCATGCTCAGCCTGACTTTCCGGCGGTTTGTTCTCTCCATGTTTCTAAATCCAAATCCATCCTGTTCTGAGGACAATGCTGCCTGATCGCCAAATTCTGGGGCTGGGAATGGATCTTTGTGATCAGAACCAGGCAAAAAATTGGATATCATAAGATTCCAACATCAAGGGACGCCTGGGTGGCTCAGTTGGTTAAGCAGCTGCCTTCGGCTCAGGTCATGATCCCAGCGTCCTGGGATCGAGTCCCACATCGGGCTCCTTGCTCTCCAGGGAGCCTGCTTCTCCCTCTGCCTCTGCCTGCCACTCTGTCTGCCTGTGCTCTCTCTCTCTCTAACAAATAAATAAATAAAATCTTAAAAAAAAAAAAAAGATTCCAACATCAAGAGAGTGATGACATAGTATGTGTCTGCTATAAAGGTAAGTGAAAAAACCTTCAGTAGACTATGGCTTCAACTATGAAAAAAAGACAACACATGTACACTAAAGTTACCTCAAATCCTTCCTGGAAACCAAGTGGGCTATGCATCCGTAAGAAGACAAAGGAAATATTAAAAAATTATCATTTGTAGGATAATGAGAGATATTCTCCTCCTTTCAAATTTTCTATACTTCTTTATCTCCTCCAATAACCATCACTAGAAGAACAAACTCCATCCCCTAAACTGAACATTCGAAATTAAAAACAAGTTCAACCAGCACCTTTTGCAGGTGGTGGTCCAAAGACCCAAAGTGCCACACCAGCTTACTGGTCAAGCTTAGCCGACAGTCTGGTCTGTACATTCCCGATCTGGGGTTCTCTCCACCACAGCCACTAACTTACCACCACTGGCTGAAATGGCCCATCAATGACTCCAGCCAAGATCAACCACACTGGAAAACTACATGGCAGGCAAAGCCAAAGAACTTGGTCTTAGACAAGTTTCCAAGAGGCAAACAATGAAGCTTGAAAAATGACACCTGACATTCAATTTATGAAAAGAAACCACTATTTAATGCAGAAGTTCCTGCCTAGTTCCTGCCAAATTTCCACTTGGGACTGCACCTAGACACTTTCAAAATGTTGGACTCTGTCATCTGCAATCTCCCGTCGGCCCCAGCCACCCTCCAGCTTCAAGTAGCTCCCTCGTCCCCTCCGCTCTTAGCCGTGGGACTTCAAGGAGTCCCATTAGAAATCAGAACTATGCAAGCAGATGCAGAGGGCTTGGGTACAATTTTATCACGGTATCAGTGGGGGAGACGAAGGCCCAGAAAAGGAAGAACCTCTTGGCTCAAAATCACAAGGGGATCTCAGCCATGCAGAGACCAAAATCCAGGTTCCTCGGGGTCCGTATTCCACTCGCTCACCTGTGCCCGGGCTGCCCAAAGCTCCTAGAGGAACGGGGCACCTAGTCAGCACTGGCTTCCTCAAAGGCCAAGTATAGCACAACCCTACTGAGCTACCGTGTGGGGTACCCACGAGGGAACAGGCACCACACTCGGGACAGGCGGCCTCCCGCTGTGGCCTCACCATGGCCCTTCTGTGGGAGGTCGTAGTTTTTAATTGTTGCCTTTTAAAAAACAACAACAACAACAAAAAGTGCCACAAGGAACACATAAGCTCAGGAAACTTAGTAAGCTGAAAGACCCGAGCTGGCCTGATTTCAGGCCCCATGCTCTTAGCCTCTACAGCCCCTACCTCCTGCCCCCCTCCCATGGATGCCCCTCAGGACTTCCTGCAGGGGAACGTGATAAGGGCCAAATGAACCGAGGCAGAGGATTCCCAGGGGTCAGCACAGAGCACCTTCGCTGAGGCTTTTTGTCGACTCTGTGTTGGGCCAATGAAGAGACGCTCCGCCGCGCCTCGCCACCTCACCCTCTTGTCTCGCTCCACCAGCACCCAAAAGGCACAGTCGCTTTCTGTGCCGTGGGTGGCGGAGCCTCTGTTCACACCACAAGCCCCAGGAAGGCCCAGCGGACTGCGCGCTTCGTTGATAAAGCGTTGGGAGAGCTGCGGCTGGAACTGGGCACCACGTTCGGAAAACAATTACACCAAGTGCACTTTGGTCTGTCTTTCAACGACTCATTTTTCATTCTGTGTTATTTATTCTAAATTAGTGAAGAAATATATAAACACAAAAAACCCAAACTAAGACATCCAGATGGCCAACGGACACATGGAAAGATGCTCAACATCACTGACCAACAGGAAGGTGCAAAACAAAACCACAATGAGACAACCCCTCCCACCCGTCAGAAGGGCGAGACTCTAAAAGACAAGAAACAACAAGGGTTGGCAAAGATGTGGGGAAAAAAGGAACCCTCTTGTACCGTTGGTGGGAATGAAGACTGGTGCAGCCACTGCAGAAAACAGTATGGAGGTTCCTCAAAAAATCAGAACCAGAACTATCATATAATCCAGTAATTCAACTCCTGGGCATTTACGCCAAGAAAACGAAAACACTAATATGAAGAGAGATGCACCCCGATGCCATCACTGAATTATGTACAATAGCCAAGACAAGGAAACAAAGTAAAGGTCCATCAACAGACAAATGGATAAAGATGTGGTATATACAGGCACTGGAATATTACTCAGCCATGTAAAAGAAGGAGAGCTCGCCATTTGTAACAACATGGATGGACCTACAGGGCATTATGCTAGGTGAAATAAGTAAAAGAAAGACAAATACTATATGGTTTCATTTATAATAGAGAATCTACAAAACAAAACAGACAGACAAAAAAGCAGAAACAGACTCATAATTACAGAGACCAAATGGGTGGTTGCCAGAAGGGTAGGGGGTGGGGAAGGAAGGGGCAAAATGGGTGAAGGGAGTGGGGTGGGGGGAGACAAGCCTAAAGTTCTTGACTACTCCTCACTTTCATCTGAGCCCCCTAGGAGGTAGTCACTGCTGTTGGCAAGACATGTGTCCTTCTAGGCTTTTTTCTATGTATTTACAGATACAGGGACATAGTTTCATTTTGTGGTTTTAAAAGCAAAACAAATACAATCAAACTGTACATATTATTCTGCAGTATCTGTCCTCTACTTAATGTATCCCCAAGATGTTTTCATGACAGTACAAATATACCTACGTTCAGGTTTTTAACTCCCACAAAGCATTCTACGGCAGTGGTTTTCAAACTTTTCTGACCACAACCCAGAGAAGGAAATATATTACCCTTAATTTTTGAAATGCTTTCTATTCTATGCTATTACATTTTTTAAAATTCTAGTTGACACCGACAAAATTGAATTTCATGAGCTGCCAATGTGTCACAGTCTGAATTCACTTTTGAGAGGATGTGTATTTACCCGATCCCCTGACGGTAATTCAATTTGCTCCCAAGATGTTCCTTCTACAAGCAATGCTTTATGAATATCCTCATACAGGTCTCCCTGTACAGGTGCATGATAATTTCTCTAAGATAACAGGAAGTGGAATTGCTGGGTCAAGACATATTCACATTTTTTTAGTGGGCAAAGGATCTGAAACTACAGTGGACCCTTGAAAACATGAGTGGAACAGCATGGGTCTACTTACACACAGATGTTTTTCAGTAAATACCATACTGTACCGTAAATGTATTTTCTCTTCCTTATGATTTTCTTAGTAACATTCTCTTTATGTTCTAGCTTCCTTTACTGTAAGAATACAGTATATATACAATACATAAAACACATAAAGTATGTGTTAATTGACTATCTATGAATCAGGCTCTCAGTTAACAATAGCTAGTAGTTACGTTTTGGGGGGAGCCAGAAGTTACATGTGGATTATCCACTGTGTGGGACATCATGCCCCTTACCCTGTGTTGTTCAGGAATCAACTGTACACAAACGGCTATAGAAACACAAGAAAAAACATCCAACATCATTAGTCATCAGGGAAATACAAACCAATACAAGGAGATACCGTGTCACACCCCCAAGGCTGGCCTTCACCAAAATGACAGACAATAACAAGTGTTGACAAGGCTGTGAAGATACAGAAGAACCCTCTTCCGCTGCTGGAGGGAGGGTAAAAAGTGCTGGGCAGTTCCTCGAGATGTCAAACACACAGAGAGTTAGTGTATGACCCAGCCGTTCTACCCCCAGCTCTACACCCAAGAGAAATGACAACACACATCCACACACAAACTTATACATGGGTAAATGTTTATAGCAACATTATTCACAGTGGCCAAAAAACAGCAGAAACAACCCAAATGTCATCAGCCAATGAAAGAATAAAGAAAACATTTTACATGTATCCAGTGGAATATTATTTAGCCATAAAAAGGAATGAAGTATGTCACAGACATACCACTACATGGGTGAACCTCACAAATGACCACATAGTGTAAGACTTCATTTATATGAAATGTCCAGAACAGTCAAATCAATGGACAAAAAGTAGATTGTGGTTGCCTAGGGCTGGGGGCGGCAGAGGGGAGGAAAACTAGCTGGTGTTATGAATGTTTGTGTCCCCCCCCCCCACAGAATTCCTATGTTGAAACCCTACTCCCCATCCCAAGTGATAGCATTAGGAAGTGGGGTCTTTGAGAGGTTATTAAGATTAGGTGAGGGCAGGAAGGTAGAGCCCCCATGAATGGGATTCGTGCCCTCACTAGGGTTACAAGAGATCTGCTTCCTCTCTCTGCTCACCACCCGAAGAGGAAACAATGAGAAGTTAGCAGTCTGCAACCCACAAGAAGGCTCTCACCAGAACTCAGCCACACTGGCACAATGATCTTGGACTTCCGGTCTCCAGAACTGGGAGAAATAAATTCTGTCATCTATAAAGTCAGCCACAGTCTCTGACATTTTTTGTTACAGCAGCCAAACTAAGACAGGGAGTGACTGCTAATGGACACAGGGTTTCTTTCTTAGATGACGAAAGTATTCTAAAATGGGATTATGGAAAGGTCCCTGGGTGGCTCAGTGGGTTAAGCCTCTGCCTTCGGCTCAGGTCATGATCCCAGGGTCCTGGGATCGAGCCCCGCATCAGGCCCTCTGCTCAGTGGGGGGCCTGCTTCCCCCTCCCCCTCTGCCTGCCTCTCTGCCTACTTGTGATCTCTGTCAAATAAATAAATAAAATCTTAAAAAAAAAAAAAAGAATGTGAAATACTTCATTAATCATTTTTTATTGTTTGCAAGTTAGATGGATAATATATGGAAATACTGGGTTAAATCAATATATTATTAAAATTAATTTCACCTGTTTCTTTCTTCCATTTTCATTGCTGCTCCTAGAAAACTTTAAGTTACATGGGTGCCTCACATTATATTTCTATTGAACAGTGTTAGTCAATAAAACTCAGTGAGGTAGGGGTGCCTGGGTGGCTCAGTCGGCTAAGCATCTGCCTTTGGCTCAGGTCATGATTCCGGGGGCCCTGGGACTGAGTCCCTCACTGGCCTCCTTGCTCAGCGGGGAGTCTGCTTCTCCTTCTCCCTCTGTCCCTTCCTCCGCTCTCTCTCTCTCTCTCATGCACTTTCTCTCAAATAAATAAAATCTTTAAAAAAAAAAAAACAACAGTAAGGTAAATAAGAGCTGAGCTGGGGCCAATGATGGGTAGGGGTGGCCGGAAGAGCACAGAGGGCCCAGGTGGGGATGGGGGCCTGTCAGCGAAGCCTTCCTGACATTGAAATCTAAGTGAGATGTGAAAAATAAGAGGCATTAATAAGGCAAAGGGGAGAAGGGAAGGCAAGGCAGGCAGCAGGAAGAACAAGTGCACAGGCCCAGCAGTAAGAAAGAACAAGGCAAGGCCACTCGTGACAAAGAGCTTGGCAGCCAGGCAGAGGCAAGTGTTTGGGGACGAGAAAGGTAGGGACAGAGAAGACTAATGGGGCCAACTTACAAAGGACATTGGAAACTAAAGAACTTCATCCTGAGGGGGATGGGGAGCCAGGGAGGGTCTGAAGCGGGTAAGAGAATGTAACAGGAATGTATACAGGGAAGGCAAGGGAGGAGATGTGCTCATCTGCGGAGTCGCTACGCTGTTAGACATTGGGAAAAATCCTTTCAGATTCACCCATTTTTCAGATGACAAAAACCGAAACTCACGAGGGGTCTTACCCAAGACCACAGGGTTGTTAAATACAGAACTGGGATTGAAACCCACCTCTGCCTGGGTCCCAAAGCCCAAGGACTTGGTCAGCTGGCACAGAGATAAGAAGAGCTGAGAGCATCAGTGGACTTTGTCTTAATGGCGTTGAGAAGCACTAAATATATATACAGCAGCAGACTGACCGTCCGACTCACACCGTAAAAAGGCTTTCACACTGCAGTATAAAAGACTATCACAGGCGTGAGGACAATCCAGGTGAGAGGTCCTCCCCAATATGTTGGGACAGGGGTAGTCAGAGGAAGAGAAAGGGCCGTGATGAACTACCACAGGATGCTGTCAGGCAGGAGCTTTGAAGGGCCTTGCTCTGTGCCTGATACATAATGGGTTCTCAATAAACAGAGTAACCATGTGTCCAGGTTTGCCCAAGGCAGGACCAGTTTATGCCCGCTGTCGAGACATAAATATTAATTGTGCCCACTTCGCTCTTGAAAGTGTCGCGGGCTGCACAATAAATAACACGGGCACCCTCTCAGTGAGGGTCTGTTGACGAAAACCAGCAGCCAATCCCCAGCAGAGCTGGATCAACACTATGGATTCTCAGTCAGGGCTCTCCTCCACGTCCTTCTTCCCACTCTCCACCAGGAGCCCCCAAAAACCAAAGGGCCCCAGCCCTGGGGCCGTCCAGGGCTCTGTCAGGCTTTCCGACCAAAAGTTCCCACAGACAATGTGGGCTCCAACAGCCTCTTGGGTTCAGGTCCATTGGGAGGCCACTCCCAGCCATTAGTCCCCAGTTTGACATACGGATGATGCTAAAGATGAGAACACAGGATCATTTTTTAAGCACCGATTATGTGCCAAACACTACTCTTGCCAAGCAAATCGCGGGGAAGGCATCTTCTCCTTCCATCTTCACCCCAATTCCTGTTGGGTGGATGTTACTATTAGCCCCACTTTACAGACGGGAAAACAGGTTAAATCCCTTTACTGAAAAGTCGCACAACTGGTTAGGTTAAAGGGCTGGATCTTAATCCAGTTCTGTTCAACTCCGGCCACGGTTCTGAACCACTGCACTTCACTGCCTCCGCCCTGGTGGCCACTGTGTGACCCCATGAGCGAAGTCCAGCCACACCAGCCACCTTGCCCATAATGAAAGCAAACCTCCAGGTCAGAATGAACCATCAACCAGCCCCTACCAATGGTACACCCCAAGAGGTCCCCCACCTTCCCCCCTTTCAGAAAACCCCTTGGCTGACGCTCACACCCTCTTCAAAGTACTTCCCGAAATACGAGGGGCAGGTGTGACGCGGGTCGGGCAGCCCGGTCCCCCCACACTCAGTATCAGCTGCTGGGTCCCCGAGACACCCCCCATCCCAGGCCCCACCCCACACACGGCCCCTGTGCGGACGCCGTCAAACACCCTCAAGGGCAAACCCCAGGTCTCGGTTAGGGTGTACCCCCATCAGCGGGAATCCCGGTCGGGTTACCGCGCCCCTGCAAAGCCCCGGCCGCACCTGCAGCCGCTGAGCGTCCCGGGGAGGGTGACGTCCTCTCCCAACACCGAGTCCATCGTGGACACAGAGGAGGTGGTGGCGTTGGTGTCTGTGGCGGCGGGGTCAACTGGTTCCCCCCGCTGTCGCGACCCGCAGGCTCCCGAGGTCCCCGCCCCCTCCAATCCTGCTCCTGTGCGGACTTTGGCGGCGCCGCTGGAATTCAAACCGCAGCCGCCGCCATCTTTCCCGGCGCTTCTTCCTACGGAAACGAGGCGGGGTCATCGAGGCGCGCGCGGTGAAGCCGACAGACAGGGGCCAGAGGCCGGGCAGGGAATCGCTGGCAGGTGCCATCTTGATTAAGGGCAAAAGCGTTCGCACTTGGGCCAGCAAAACTAAGGAAAGAGAGGCAGGCTGCCATTTTTTGTGAGGGCGCCCAGGCCGAGGCCAGGGCAAGCGCCATCTTTGTTGAGGGCAAAGGCCGGCTTTGGTCCGTTAATTCAAGCGGGAGATGGGAACTCAGTCTTGACCGACCCTCAGAGTTCCTGACCCAGTAAATACTTTTCTAGAACAATGACCCCCTAACCTTAGGAGTCATTATACTGTGCATTATACTGTGCTTTCCCCTTGAGCTGAAACTCAGATAAGCAAATGCCGCCTCGCTTTATAAAAATCCTTCCTGCGGAATCCCAGCTCAAGCAGTAGTTTGCACACTTAGTTTGAGGCAAACAAGCTCGTCCTTTTGAGCTGGTGGTTAGCAACACTCCTCCAATCTCCCAAGGCTCAAACGCACCTGAGATAATAAACTGAGGCCCAGAGAGAGGAAATGAATCGCCCAAAGTCATGCACAGTAAGTCGGTCAACAGACCCAGGGCTCCTGCCGACTGGATCAGGGCACTCCGGCTGCCCTTCCTAAAGTTCCAGCAAACACACAGATTTTGACAGAGCTGGCCAGTGAGGTCAACCTATCTCTCCCCGTCTTGGGGTCGCTACCTTCCCCTGTGAGTCATCAGAAGAATCCTGGAAGAAAAGAACTTGAAAAGATGAGGGAGTGGGCGGAGGGTGACTTTCCCTAAAATCAGGTACGAGTCCTCCTGGTGTGCTAAAATGTAAGTGTACATTCCAGGGACGCCTGGGTGGCTCAGTTGGTTGGGCGGCTGCCTTCGGCTCAGGTCATGATCCCAGCGTCCTGGGATCGAGTCCCACATCGGGCTCCTTGCTCAGCGGGGAGCCTGCTTCTCCCTCTGCCTCTGCCTGCCACTCTGTCTGCCTGTGCTCGCTCTCTCTCTCTCTCTCTAACTAATAAATAAATAAAATCTTAAAAAAGAAAAAATTAAAAATAAATAAATAAAATGTAAGTGTACATTCCAAAAGAGGCCTTCTCTAATCATCTAATGTAAAGCAAGCCCTTTCTTATATTCTTAGCAACCCATATTTTTCTTCTGTGGTACTTAACCACATTTTGCAATTATGTATTTCTGTGTTGTTGGGTTTTTTTTAATCTTCCTTTTGCTCTAGACTGGAAACCCCATGAGGACAGATACTGTGTTCTGATTGTTCACTGCTCTATCCCCTACACTACACCTGCCACCCAGAAGGTGTTTTAAAATATATGTGAATGAATGATTCAATCTGGAAAGTGGGAGCTAACACCTGTCCTGCAGGATTTTTGTGAAGATGTGAGGATGACCTGAGATACGTCTAGAAGCCCTGTCAACGGTAATCCCATACATCCCTCTCCCACCCCTTTATTAGCTTCAGTGACGTCTACAAAACTCATGATCCTGCACCTGTCCCTCTTCTTCAGCCACCCCTGAATCAGCAATAAAACAGCAGCCTGAAAGAGAGAGTGTTCAGGAACTAGTTGGCACATCAGATGCCCCGACCCAGGGACTGTCTCTTAGTCCTTGACACCCTGGAATGGCACTAAATTCAACCAAAGAGAGGAGTGTGTCCCAAAGCAGGGAAGCTGGAGGTGTCAGGATGTCTGCCCTGGTTCTGCCCCCGGCCCTCTGAGATCTCTGCAGACCACTCCTCTGGGCCAGCTTCTACAACCTCTGAAATAAGAAGGCTGGACTAGATGGATGTCTCAGGATCTCCCAGCTCTGGAGACGATTTCTTTGTGTTTCTCTCAAAGCTCCAAACACACCGCCAATTCTATTCCGGTGAGGGAAGCTGAGTCACGAATCATCACTTCCCAGATGAAGGCACTAACTTTCCATCCAGCAGATGGAAGCTCTTGAGGAAAGAAAAGAGGACAAGGACTTATACATTTTGAGCATCTCTCATGTATGACCTGTGTCCAGCATATCACATGTACCACCTCCCTGAACTCTCACAATGGTCCTCTGGAGTAGGTACAGCTGTTATTCTTGTTTTACTCACAGATGAGAAGACAGAGACCAAAAGAGGTGAAAATAACTCACTTCTGGTCTCATTGCTGTTAAGTTGCAGAGGTGGGATTGGAGCCCAGGTTCCTCAAACTCCAGTGTCTTCATTGTTTCAGGCAGACTCTCTTTCCTCTCTGTTCGGTTTCCTACACTTTAAAATTTAGGAGTAAGAGATGAGGTCTACATCCAAACAACAGTATTTCAGTGATGTGTTCACCAGACTCTAGTCCTTGGCTAACTACTGCAAAGTGGCCACAAGGCGGATCTTAGTGTGGACAGCATGATTGCAGGACTGGAAATGTCAGCGCACCTGGGTTCAAACTCTGGAAAGTCCTCTGACTTTTCCTATGACTGGGGTCCCTTCGCCTTGCTCCTCCTTGGTTTTCCCATGTGTAAAATAGGGCAGAAAATGCTGAGCTCACACAGTTGCATTATCTAACTAGATACTTTGAAAACTATAAAGAAAGAGCCTGTGAGCCCCTCTCCTTATGATGAATCCATTGCCCTGTCCAGCAAATGACTATGTTCCTGGATGGTATGCTTAAACCCTTTAGTGAACCTGGAAACTGAAAATAGAATCAATTGACAACGGACAGCCTATTTGGGAAGTTGTTTTTCCCATTTGCGTGGTCAGGGATGAGCCCTTTGCCCCATCCCTGTCTCACCAGGGCCCTTCTCTCTGCCAAGCCTGGAGATGACGTCACCACCACCAGCTGTTTGGGCTATCTGGCCTCCATCTCCTTGACAACAGCCACCCAGCCACAAAGCTGGCATTATTATTCTGTTGGGCAGGGTCAGAGCAAATGGCTGGGAGGAAGTAGCTTGCAGGCAGATGTTTCTCATTAGGGTAGAAACCTCCTGAAGTTTTAGCAGTTCAGCATCTCATCAAGACACTTGAGCTGCCATTACCAGCAGAAAAAATAACTTTGTAACATCAAGACCTACGTGTTGCGGCTTTGCACTATTTCATTTTATCCTCATGCCACTAGGAAGTCTCTGGAGCTAGTGCCCTAGTCTGCAGATGGGGAAAGAAAGGATCATGGAAGGGAAGAAGTTTCCCAAAGGCAGTCTTTTCTTCTTTCTTTCTCTCTTTGTTTCCTTCTCTTTTTCTCAGCTTTTCATTCAGAAATAATTTCAGACTTAGAAAAAATGTTGCGAAAATAGTATAAAGAATTCCCCAGATAGCCTTCACCCAGCTTTCTAATATAGTAACATCTTACATAACCATCGTGTCATTGTCAAAAACAAGAAATTGCATTGATACAGTGCTGTTCACTACAGACCTTATTTAAATTTAATCAGTTTTCCCATGAATGCCTGTTTCTTGGATCCAAGAAAGGATTCCACGCTGCATTTAGTTATTCTGCCTCCTGACTCTCCTCCAGTCTGTGACAGCTACCCTGTCTTTGGATTTCATGACACTGACACCTGAGGAAAATTCTTGCCAGTTATTTGATAGAATGCTTCTCGGTTTGGGTTCACGTGGCGTTTCCTCATGATTAAATCGAGAGGTTATGCACTTTGGGCACGAAGGCCACCAAAGTGATACTATGCCATTCCCAGGGTGTCAGGAGACGGACAATGTTCATACATCTCATTCATTGGTAATATCAACTCAGATCCTGGCTAAGGTCGTATCTGCCAAGATTCTCCCTGGCAATATTATTATTTTTCTTTTGGTCATTGGTTAAAAAGTCTTGTGAGGTGATATTTGAGACTATACAAATACCCTGGTTTTCATCAAACTTTCACCCACTAATTTTATTTTATCTTTTTATTTATTCATGAGAGACAGAGAGAGAGGCAGAGGGAGAAGGAGCCCGATGCAGGGCTCGATCCCAGGATGCTGGGATCATGACCCGAGCCGAAGGCAGAAGCTTAACCCACTGAGCTCCCAAGCTCCCTCACCCACTAATTTTGGCATCCTTGGTGGAGAACTCCTTCCTAAAGCATTGCACAATTATGACTGTGTAATTCACCAACTGGTGATTTACTATTTTCATCTTTCCTTCTACATGTTTTTTAAAGAGTTTATTTTTAAGTAATTTCTCCACGCAGTGTGGGGCCGGAAGTCACAACCCCAAGAGGAAGAGTGGCACGCTCCACCAACTGAGCCAACCAGGTGCCCCTCCTTCTCTATTTTTGAACTGGAATTCTACTGGAAGAAAGAGCTTTCTCTTCTCCCTCCTTTAGTTAGTTATTTACTGAAATCCGTATGGACTTGTGGGTGTTCGCTTTATTTGATGGGTTATAATCCCTTACTATCCTTATTTCTTTTGTTACACAGACGGTCCCAGATTTGGCCAAGCCGCCCTTCTAATTTGTAGCTGTGCTAAGTTCCAGACCCAGGCCTGACCGGTCCCAAGGCCGGCAGGAGCATGTCACCCCAGCCCCTTGCTCTCAGGAGTGCGTCCCAGCCGGCCCTCCCCGTCAGCAGTCCTCAAGTACCCGCCGTCCTCTCCAGAGCTTGCTGGGCTCCTAAGCTAGTGATGCCATCTGGGCCCGCACGAGTCCCAGGATGGGCACAGAGTCGGTGCGAAAGCCAGTTTGTCAAATTCACTGCAAGTCCTGACTTTTGATTCGGGATGGAAAGAGGAAGGAGAAACTGCGTAACAAAGGAACAACAGGTAAAGAGGGTAACACCGCAACCGGATATGACCGCAGACCTGCCGATTCAATGTTCTGAGCCTGCTTTCTCGGTTGTGAACTCAGTGCATCCGACCGCAACCCTGACGGCCCCCTTGGCTCTGACGTTCCGTGCGTAACTGATAGTAGACACCACGCACTGATGAGCCCTCTATGAGCCGGACATGTGCTAATAACATTCTATTCAGTCCTTATAAACCGCATGAAGCACGGACAGATTATGCTCCAGTTTTATAGTTGATAAAACCGAGGCTCAGACAGAAGAGGGAGGTGCCTGGCCACAGGGCAGCGAAGTGGAGGAGGTGGGAATTGAACCCAGTTGAACCCAGCACTTCATTCGAAAGCCCATGCTCTTAATCACGAAGCCACAATGCCTTTCACTGCGCTCCCGCGACCCCTGCCTTCAGAAGCTGGTGAAAAGGCATCGTTACAAATCAAAGTAAAACAGTTTCAATACTTTGCCTGTATAAGAAAACTAACACTAAGATTCTAGGGGCACAAAGAGAAGAGACTGAGTCATTCTGACTGAGGGGTTGGGCAAAGGTGTCTTAATAAGCAAGATCCATGGGACGCCTGGGTGGCTCAGTTGGTTAAGCGGCTGCCTTTGGCTCAGGTCATGATCCCAGCGTCCTGGGATCGAGTCTCACATCGGGCTCCTTGCTCGGCAGGGAGCCTGCTTCTCCCTCTGCCTCTGCCTTCCTCTCTGTCTGCCTGTGCTCGCTCGCTCTCTCTCTCTAACTAATAAATACATAAAATCTTAAAAAAAAAAAATAAGCAAGATCCATTCCCTGCAAAAGAAAATAGAAACTTGTTCACGTCCTATGTTTAAGTCCAGCAGAAATAAAATCACTGTTTGATGCAGCACTATTTACAAAACCCGTAGCATATTCTCCATCCCTTGATGCTTTCTCACGTGCAGATAAGCTTGTGAGCCTTTATGAAAAAGGACGTTGAGGCTCCAGGCATGAACCAGTTTTCCCAAAGTCACACAGCAAAAGCTAGTGACAGAGAAAGGAACTTGGACCTCAGTCTCACAGTCCCCAAAAGCTGATGCTTCTGAGACTTTGGGCAACTTCCAAAAGGCCTGGCTCCACCCCAAATCGGAATGTCCCATCACTGATCATCCTCAGTACCCCAGCCAGATCCCCATGTGTCTAAACCCAGAGGCTGGCGGTTAGAGAGTCAAAGGCTTTGGGGAAATTATGCAGGGAGAGCTTTCTAGCATCCCTCCCAGCTGCACATGAGAATATGTAAAGTAGCAATAGCCATAGGCAAGAAAAGATGGTGGAATTAATCAATTGAACATTTTGTAGCTTAAAGGAAGCACAGAACATCCTGACTGTAAGTTGCAGGGGCGGGGAGAGGCTGCCCCTCTCCCTCAAATGCAGTGACTTTCTACTGAGAGAGCACGTCAGGACCTAGGGAAGGAGGAACACAAGTGGGTGGCCACAGGACACACTTCCTCAAAGGGATGAATGTAAGGCCCTTTGCCTTCGAATCTGCCTCTCCCGGCCCCCCGGCTGGCAGGCCACCGGCTACGCTGCCTAGGTTGTGTCCTGCTGGGGGACATCCAGCCAAAGGATAAGTAGAGGCTGAAGTCCAGTCTGCTCTGCTCGCCAAGCTGGAGGTTCTGTTTCCCAAGATGAATCCATTCCAAAGAAGGCGCATCCTTTTCTGACTTGCCCAAAGGACCCCTTTACTCATGTGGCCCTTGAACCCTGGGAATGTGGTTATGTGAATGATGAACTGAATTTTTAAAAAACTTGATCTGCGGGTGCCTGGGTGGCTCCGTGCGTTAAAGCCTCTGCCTTCGGCTCAGGTCATGACCTCAGGGTCCTGGGTCCTGGGATCGAGCCCCGCATCGGGCTCTCTGCTCAGCAGGGAGCCTCCTTCCCCCCCTCTCTCTGCCTGCCGCTCTGCCTACTTGTGATCTCTCTCTGTCAAATAAATACATAAAATATTTTTTAATAAATAAAATAAAAAACTTGATCTTACTTAAATTCATAACAGCCACGTGAGGCTAGTGGCTACTATATTCAGGCAGATATAAGGCATGTCCCTCACCCCAAAAAGTGTCCTTGCAATGTGGTCAAATCTCCCTTCCACCTCAGGAAACCACTGGTCCGCTTTCGGTCGTCAAAGATTCGTCTTACCTCAGCTTCCGTATACCTAGAGTCCTACAGTGTGTACTCCGGCTTTCTGTGACAGAGAGACTTTTCACGCCATACCCTCGGGTCTCTGATCGTCCCCGGCAGATGTAGGTGTTTAATATGTTGGCGAGGGAATGAATAAATCTGAATTAGAATTAACAATCTCCTCCCCGAAACTTTTCTCTCGCCCTCATAGAATACAAGAGCGGAAAGGGCCCTCAGAGAGGACATTTAACTAAGTCTCTTGGATGTCCCGACAGATAAACCGAGCCCCAGCTGGGTTCAGGTGGCCGGTGGCAGTTGGCTCTGTAGGTTTCTCACCGCCTGGATTACGCGCCAAGCGTGCAGCCTCCAAGACCCGCTCTTCCCTCCCCTCACAGTGCTCACTTCCCACCCATTCCCTGCAGGTGAACGCGGCCATGCCTGCGAGTCCCTGTGGGACCGCAGGGACGCCTGCCACACTCAGCCTCCTGAGGATGCCATCCTGGCCCCGGACCCCTCTGCAGCCCCGCCCCCCACTGAAAACACAAAAACACCAGCAATTCAGCTTAGAAAAGTACTTTGTTTCACTCCAAATATACCTAAAACCGAGGAGAGGCCTTACTCCAGTACTGGGCAGTGGGTTGGTTTTCTACTCAGAAAACAAGTCCCCTGGTCCCTGGTCCAATTCCCCAGTCATCACAGAAAGAACAACACTACTTTTTTGGGGGGGGGAGAGAGTGGGCTGGGTAAAGCTTTTATTAACCATCTCTTAGACAAAAAGGAGGGAGGGAGGAAGTATCACTCAATGTAGACATAGCACGAGCGGGGGTGCTTCTCGTATGAGGTTTAATTTAATCTCGGTGCAACCCTGAGGTCAGCATCATTCCTGTTACAGGTACGGACGGGAGCACCAAGCCATTTGTGAACCTTCCCAGGGCCGAGGGTCGCTGGCTGTGCTGGGATCCTTGTGCTCTGAGTACAAAGCCGATGCTCTTCGTACCGCCACGGATTGTGTTCTAGGATTCCATGAAGGAGATTTTTCTGCGGCCGGGCCAGGATGCATCCTCTAATCAGATAGTAGCCGCTCCGTCACGAATGTTGTTGGTTGACGGGAAACTCAGCGAAATTTCGGTGTGAGCCGCTAGGGCAGCCTTTGGCTTAGGTGTGCTTGACAGACTCCCGCCTCCTCTTTGTCACCTTTAACTGATGCTTTAACACCTTCCTTTAATAGTGTGATGATCTCTGTCTTTTCAGACAAAAAGGCGAGGTGCGTGTTATAAGGAGATAAAGCTAGTTCTTTGCCCGGGTCCCATGCCTGTTCACATGGCTACCTTTTTCCTTTTTAATTAAGGAAATTCCAAATATCACTGTCACCAAACTCTGATTCTTGCTCCCGAGTATAAAGACCTCTCCATTTCAGACAATTCCTTTGGAGATTAATGGTCCGTTGGAGTCTATACAATTTGCTTAATTGCCCCCAAATTATTATCTCAACTAAAACAGAATCTTAATAGACAACCATTAATGTCTTTGTCCTTGTCTAGAAGAATCTCATCTCTTGGCAAAAATAGCTTCTTCAAATGAAAGTGGATAATCCCCTCGCATGGTGATTAAAGATAACAATGGCTCATTTAGAAAATGTTTGGAGGAAATTAAAAAGCTGAGCCATAGCCTGTTGGTTCTGCAAGCAACTAAAAATAAAGGCAGGGAGGGGCAGGCCCCCAAAGCATCCATATATCAGACTGAGCTTCCTTCCTACACGGTCAGCAGGTGCCAAAATGTCCGAGGATCTGCAGTCCGGTGTGTGGGCGAGATCTCGTGTTCTCTGAAGGAATGAGTTTGGTCAGCACCATTCCACTGAAGGAAATCCTGTGCTGCTTCTTTCCAGGGTCACCCTCCCCCCACCCAAAACATTCCTACTTAAAAGTGACTCGGTGCTGCCCAGAATAACAGTCTGTTTGGGTTTGGGTTCAGGCTTACATTAATTGGAAGCCTTTACCAACCGAATCATACCTAGGTCTCTCCAGCAATCGAAACATTGCAATGTAGCTGACTCACTCATTCATTTACCAATATTTGTGGAGCTCTTTTTGGGACCAGGCCCTGTGCTCAGCGGTGGGATTAGACAGGTGAAGATGGCCCAGCCATCACACTGGTCAGATAACTTGAGAGTAGACCGAGTTCTATGATCATCATCTTCTTCATCATCATCTTGATTGTAAATCGATGTTGGATTTGGTCTAATGTTTCTTCTCTATCTGTTGAGATGATCATCATACAATTTTTTTTTTCCAGGTTGTGTGACTTTGCATGTTGTACCAGCCTTGCATTCATGGGATAAATCCCAGTTAGTCAGGAAGTTCTATCTTTTTAACATTTCATTGTATTTAGGTTGCTTAAACCCTCTTGGAAATATTGATGTCTGTCCTCATGAGGGATGTTGGAGTGTAGTTTTCTTGTGATGCCTTTGCCTCGTTTTGGTATCAGGGTAATGCTAGAATGAGATGGGAAATATTGTCTCTGGAAGAGTTTATGTAGAATTAGTATTTCTTCTTCTTTAAATGTTTTGTAGCATTCACCAGTGAATCTATCTAAACCTGGATTTGGGGGGGTGGGGTACAAATTCTATTTCTGAGTACAAATTCTATTTTCTAATAGATGTTATCTACTGCTTTTTGAGAGAGCTTTGGCAGTCTGTGTCTTTCAAGGAACCTGTGTGTTTTGCCTAAGTCATCACACGTATGGACTATGTGGAGAGCAAGATAGTGTGACTTGTCAAGAAGGGGCCGAGCAATGGCGCAGGCAGCTAAAGGCCCTGCCACTAAGACCAGGTATCGCCGAGACAGCTGATGACACACTCAGAGCTGATAACCTGCAGAAACAAGAGTCTGCAAAGGCCCAAGTCTGACTCAGACTCCTGAGACACTGACCCCTCTCTGTCCGACCACTTCGAAAAGCAGCTGCAGCTGAAGGTTCTGCCCGGCTGATCTCCAGAAA
>ML110288.1:0-13187 GCA_003697995.1 Taxidea taxus jeffersonii | reverse complement strand
GCTCAGGTCATGATCTCAGGGTCCTGGGATCGAGCCCCTCATCAGGCTCTCTGCTCCGCGGGGAGCCTGCTTCCTCCTCTCTCTCTGCCTGCCTCTCTGCCTACTTGTGATCTCTGTCAAATAAATAAATAAAATCTTAAAAAATAATAATATTAATTCTTCCAATCTATAAGCATTAAATATTTCTCCATTTATTTGTGTCTTCAAATTCTTTCATTAATGTCTCATAGTTTTTAATATATAAGTCTTCCACCTCCTTGGTTAAGTCTATTCCTGAGTATTTTATTCTTTTTCATGCAATTATAAATGGGCTTATTTTCTTAATTTTCTGATAGCCCATTATTAGTGTAAAGAAATGCAACAGATTTCTGTATGTTGATTTTGTATCCTGCAACTTTACCGAATTTGTTTATTGGTTCTAACAGTTTTTTGTTTTGTTTTGTTTTTTTAGTGGAGCTCTAGGGTTTTCTGTATATAATATGATGCCATCTGCAAATGGTGACTGTTTCATTTCTTTCTTTCTAATTTGGATAGCTTTTATTTATTTCTCTTGCTGAATTGTTCTGGCTAGGACTTCCAGTACTATGTTATATAAAAGTTGTAAGAATAAGGGGCGCCTGGGTGGCTCAGTGGGTTAAAGCCTCTGCCTTTGGCTCAGGTCATGATCCCAGGGTCCTGGGATTGAGCCCCGCAGGTCCTGGGATTGAGCCCCGCATCGGGTTCTCTGCTCAGCAGGAGGCTGCTTCCCCCTTTCTCTCTGCCTGCCTCTCTGCCTACTTGTGATCTCTGTCAAATGAATAAATAAAATCTTTAAAAAAAAAAAGGTGTAAAAGGATTAGGGGTTAGGGTCCTGTTCCTGATCTTAGAGAAAAAGCTTTCAGCTTTTCACCATTGAGTGTGATATAAGATGCGGATCAAAATGTTTTCTCTGCATCTATTGAGATGATCACATGATTTAAAAAAATTTCTTAGTGTAATCTTTATATTGGGGCACCTAGGTGGCTCAGTGGGTTAAGCCTCTGCCTTTGGCTCAGGTCATGATCTCAGGGTCCTGGGATCAGCCCCGCATCGGGCTCTCTGCTCAGTGGGGAGTCTGCTTCCCCCTCTCTCTCTGCCTGCCTCTCTGCCTATTTGTGATCTGTCAAATAAATAAACAAAATCTTTTTAAAAAAGTAATCTTGGGACGCCTGGTTGGCACAGTTGGTTAAGCGGCTGCCTTCGGCTCAGGTCATGATCCCGGGGTCCTGGGATCGAGTCCCACATCGGGCTCCTTGCTTGGCGGGGAGCCTGCTTCTCCCTCTGCCTCTGCCTGCCTCTCTGTCTGCCTGTGCTCTCTCTCTCTCTCACTAATAAATAAATAAAATCTTAAAAATAAAAATAAAAAAAAAGTAATCTTTATATCCAACATGAGGTTGGAACTCATGACCCCAAGATCAAGAGTCACATGCTCTAGTGACTGAGCCAGGCAGGTGACCATTTGATCATATGGTTTTTATGCTTCATTTTGTTAATCTGGTCTATCCCATTACCTAATTTGTGAATGTTGAGCCATCCTTGCATCCCTGGAAAAATCCCATTCGATCACGGTGTATGATTCCTTCAATATAGTTTTGAATTCAGTTTGCTAATATTTTGTTGAGAATTTTTGTGTCTACCTTCATCAGGGATATTGGCCTGTAATTTTCTCTTCTCGTAGCATTCTTTTCTAGTTTTGGTATGGAGGTAATGCTGGCCTCATAACATGTGTTTGGAAGAGCTCCCCCTCTACTGCTTTTTGGAAGAGCTTGAGAAGGATCGGTATTAATTCTCCTTTGAATGCTTGGCAGAATTCACCCGGGCTTTTGTTTGATGGGAGGTTTTTGATTACAGATTCAATCTCCTTGCTAGTGATTGGGTTGTTCAGATTTCCTATTTCTTCATGATTCTGTTTTGGTAGATTCCATGTTTCTAGAAATTTATGCATTTCTTCTAGGTTGTCCAATTTGTTGGCATATAACTGTTCATAGTATCTCTTAGAATCTTTTTATTTCTGTGGTATCAGTAGGAACATTGTATTTTTGATACAGGTATCACAAGTGATGGTATTACCTTCCAAACATTTTCTGTATTATTTTTTCAACGTAGTTGAAATCATGTTATATCTACCGGTTTATATCCTATTGAAAATTTTCACTGTGAAATGTGACACATATACCAGAGTATGTGTGTGTGTGCTTGAGTGTATACACACACAGTACTAAAAAAAGAATACATTAAAAATCCCGTGTAAACACACACTTCTCCCATCCAAGTACTAACCAGGCCCGACCCTGCTTAGCTTACGAGATCGGGTTCGTTCAGGGTGGTGTGGCCGTAGGCAACACACACTTCTTAAGAGCATTACTAGTACCTTTGAGGTAATCTGTGCATCCCCCTCTCTTTTCCAAAGTTATCTTCACTTTTATATTAATCATTCTCTTGTTTTCTTTATAGTTTTCGCATAGATGTATGTATGTTTAAACAATATATCCTATTTCCCATTTTGGAACATTATAGAAAAGACATTATATTGTGTACGTTCTCTATGGCTTGCTTTTTTTTCTCAGCATTACATTTCTGAGAGTCATCCATATTGATATATAGCTATATTTCATTCGTTTTTGACTACTGCATAAAATTCTGGTCAAGTATTTGGATACATGACAATGTATCCATTCTTCTACTGACAGACAACTGGAGTGTTTCCAATTGTTTTGCTATAACAAAGATGCTGCAGTGAAGAATTTGAAATGTGGGTCCTGGTGTGCATACATCAGAGTTTCTCTAAACTGTATACCAGAGGGGGAATTGCATGCATATCTGCAAAATGCCCTGGTTTTCTTCACTAAACCTTGATTCTGTTTTTAGTCATTCTTCCTAACTCCTTTCAATGATTGTATTTTATCTCAACAAGTGCCTGCACTAAGCCACATCTCTATCGTCGACCATCTAAAGTTTGTCCCCATGTTTTGTTTTGTTTTTTAACCTTTATACACACTCTGGGGAATTTTTTTTTCTTTTGCACATAATTTTCTACTTCTTTAGGCCATTTCCTTATGAGGCATTCCCAGAAGTGGATTTCTTGAACCAAGGCTGTACTGATTACCGTTCAATGGGAAGGTTTTTACTGCTGAGGTACACAGAATAATCATCATCCAAGTAGTTGTTAATCCTGTGGGGATCATAGATCCTTTAGAGACTATGATTATGCGTATGGCCCATTCCTCCAAAAAAGCACGCACCTGTGCACGTGCGCACGCGCGCACACACACACACACAAATTATTTGTATTCACAAAGAAGAATGCCACTTCAAGAGTTTCGCAGACCCTCTGAAGTACATATGCTAACATCTCTATTAAAGAAGATATACTGTCTTGCCTATGAATATTTCTTATATTTCACCAATTAAGTTCTCATACCAACTCTTGTATCTGTCAAGTAACTTTTGTTTCAAACCACAATTTACTGAGCATCTACAATGTGCCAGCACTATACCAGATACTAGAGATAGAAGAATAAATATTCCTCACTTCAAGGAATGTAGAGTCTACTGGGGAAGACATAAAGTTACAAGTATTTCCAATAAAACGTGCAATAAGAGAGGTATCCATTAGGCAAAGCAGAGACACAAATTAAGGATTGATCAACTTTCCTCTATCAAGGGGTTGGGAAGAGTGAATAAACATTCTCAGGAATGTTAAAGAGAGGAGAAACTGTACCAGCAAAGGGAGAAAGGCATGTAACGTGGCACCTATAGGAAGTCATAAATGAGTCAAATATAGTTGGGTTAGAATAGTAATGAATGTAAGGAAGGGCTCAGACTCTTCCTTATTTGAGAGTGAGATTAAGAAAACAGTGTGGACATAGAATATTGTAGCTGTTGGTCTGACAACAGAAAGGAAACCGCAAAAGAAGATCTCCTCCCAAACACTTCCTTTATTACCCTAAACCTACTCTTATTAAACACAGAGGAAAATATTTTGCCTGTTTTTTATGCAACTGTCTGAAAACTCAGTGCTCAACATCTAAGGTTTGAAACTTACTTATTAATACAAACAACACATTTAAGTCTGATGGCTTTCATTTTGTAAGTGGAAGTATCAGAAAGCTAGTACAGTAAGTATGACAATAATTTCTTCATAAAATTGTTTTGAAAAGCTAACTCACATGTAAAACTATGTCTTTTTAACATTCACTTAGAATACCTCTTTCCAGCCTATCAGTTAACACTTCTGATACTATCATCTCATGAAAATCATTTTGTTGTTTTGAATTTAGCCTCACTTTTTAAATGTAACTAAACATAATTGTTACTTTGAAGTCACTGGTTTAATTTTAATGGAAGATGTGGAATTTTTGTAAAACATATGCCCCGTATACTCCTATGGAAAAGGAATACACCCAGTTTTAATAACCTAATAAAGGTCTTCAATAGACTTTCATCCAAAGTACGAATACAATATTATAAAGGTAATATTTTTGTTACTGTTTCCTCTTCGTGTGCTAAGATTGTACATACATTTCCTTTCTTTCAAAATTTTAATTTGTTTGGTTAGATTTCTTCTATGTTTATTCCATTTCCTTAAAATAATACCCAAATCATATACATTGAGATCTACATGTATAGAACCACATGTATAGAAATACAAGGTGGGATTATAGAGTACTATGACTTGTTTTCTTGTGTGACTAGAAAAAAAAGGAAAAACAGGGTTTTGAAGTTTAAATATCAACCGACTGAAGTTGAATAAGCCAACCGAAGTTTATAAAGCTCTCAGCACAAAGGAAGGCCAGACTTACTTTTTCCTTTTTTTCCAAAGTACCCCTTGGATCTCTAGATGGCATCCCATTAAACACCGGTGAGCTTTGTCAAAATACAGGATCTTCAGAGGTATCCCAAAATAGTAAAAAGATGTAATCTCATTGCAGGTCTAATAAACACATAGAACTTGGTTCCCATCAGATTTATACTAAGGGAAGGACATTTTTCATACGTATGAAAAAGATATTCAAAAGGACCAAGTTTTTTCTTTAAAATTTTCATGGAAATCCCAGTGAATCTCACAGGGGACAGGCAAAAGCACAAACAAGGATAGTTAATAAATGCTTTTTTTTCCCCTTCAGGGTGTTTTGTTTTGTTCGAAGAGGGGGAATCTTACAGCACTTTTTTTCCTAAGTGGAAAAACATTATTCATAGGAAGTTAAAACAAAAGGTATGGGCAATAAATGAAGGGCTCAAAGATTTTCATGAAGTGGTTTGAAAATAAATGCTCTGTGACATATACTCAAGGACTTCCAACAACTCTGACCACATAAAAAAAAGTAAAGCAACAAATCTACAATAGGTACAAATTATATACATTTATTTTTTAATAATTTTAAATAACACTCTTGTATAAATCTTTTCATATATTCAAATCATACACAAATTTAGAAATGCATCATGAAGCCTAGTACAGCATATGTAAGAGACACGTTTTTAAAATTTGTGTTAGAATTTTAGTGACATACAGATGAGTTTAATGTTTCAGAAACATTCCCTAATTGCTCGGGCTGACATGTAATGCAGGACAGAGTGCGTGTGCCTAGCCTGAGAGCTCAGCTGCGGATCAGGATCATCGGCTCTGGGCTGACGTGGCTCACGTTGTCACCGCCCCCCACCGACCCGCCTCGGTGACTGCATTTGCAGAAGAAACAATTTAGAGAGACTCCCAGCTGCCTTTGGAAAAGCATCATTCAACCACTGCCACCTTAACGATCCATGACCTTCGGTCCATTTGCCGTGGTTTGACATCTTTGGATGAACCGGTTCGCTCTTCCTGCTTTTCACTCAGCATAGTCGCTGGCTCAGGTTGAAAGAGGAAAATTGTCGCTAACCTTCCGTCACTCCCCTGCACACACCAAACTCCCGTTTGTTCTCACACCCCATACTGTCCAAGATCATGATGCACCAAAAGTTCTTTGCGGACGAGGCCAGAGATGCTTTCCTTGCTCTGACAGCTTACACTGGGTCGCTTTTTACTTCTCTGAACTTTGTGTCGGAGAGCTTTCCTTGATGCGTAGATTCAACTCCTACCCACACCTCAAAGTATAAGAGCTAGGGAATGTTCATTAGCAGTGTTGTTATGTTCACCGTGTGTCCTACAAAAAACAGAGGACCAAGGTGAATGATCCAATAACCTTGTCCCAGCTGAGGCTCTTAGGAAGACGTACTATTGCTTTAGCTCTCTGCCTCCAAAACAGCACGAGAAGGGCTAAATGTCCAGAAGGCACCGGCTGACCGAGATGAACTAGTGGGGCACTAAGTATTGCTTTACTGACTAATTTTCGGGAGGATGTTAGGGTTAGAGAGCAGCTGTGTAATTGGATACGTGGACAGATCCTCTCCCCCCAGATCTCTCTCTTCCCATCCCACATCTGCTCTGTTCTCTTTTCAAATGCAGGTACCCCTAAGAGTAGAAACACATCAAATCACAGGACCTTGTATAAGTGAGCTTTAGTTTTTATTACCATTTTTCTCTATACCTGGAGAAATTCCATTAATAAAAGACACTGGGGAGCTTGAAGGTGCAGGGAAGGAGGGGAAAATAAGACAGGACAGACATAGATAACACCACCACCTAGGGCATCTGTCAGGAATGCATCAGGGTTTATGAAAATGAATGAATGAAGATATAATTATCACCTAATAGCAGTATCTGTCATTTATCAGTAAGATTCACACTCGCCTTATTTGAAAACAAACACATCTCTAATCCTTATTTAAAAATTCTTCCAATATTATCTCTCTAAATGACAGGTGGGATCCCGGTGCTGAACGCCAGAGTTCACGGGGATCCTGCTTTCAGAGGAACGAATATTGCATATTCCCTACTAGTTTCCTAGCCTGATTTTGCTGGTAGATCACTTCATGATTGATTTAAATTCTAGAGCAAAATTATTTCCCCCAGCAAAAAGAGGGGGACACTAAAGAATATTGTTTAAAACAAATTTTAAGACCTTAATTTTTTTTTCCACTGGAAAGAATTAAGAACATGACCTAGGAGGTGTTAATAAGTACTTAGAGGTTAACATTCCTTGTGATTCAATGTTTACAATATCTCTTAAGGTCTGTTTCCAAAAAATCTCTATATGGCCAGAATCTGGACTATTTGGTTTTGGCTCTTAGACCCCGACAAAGACTCATGCTTTCTCTATTGGGTTAACATCTACTTAACAAATGTTTTTTCCTTACCACCCCAATCCGTCATGTTGTGGGGGTGGGGGGGCGCAATCTGGGAGAGAGGCAGGTGCGTCAGTTTACACACTTCTTGAAATTGTTCAGTGCCCAGTCTGTACGTGCATAGGTGGCAGCTGCTGGGGAAAGCACATTTCCCCCCGTTGCTTGGGAGGATTAGTTCACTTTAATGAAACACGAGCTGGTAGTTCTGTTTTCTTATCACCAATACTAGCTTCCGATAGAAATCCTCCTGTGTCCTTCTCACAATATCCTTCCCAGCTGTATGGTCGTGGACTGTACCACAGAAGTTAGAAACAGTCACAGACGAGACTCTTCCCCCTAGCCTTCTTTGTCTGTGGCTACGTGGTTTCTGCATTGGCATATACTTGAGAGAACATGTATTTCAGTTTGGAGGCCTGATCCCAAGCCTGATAATGACATACAGTATAGCCTTGAACAAGACATTTAACCTCATCTATAAAACGGGGACAATAATTGCTCCCTCAGGGGGCTATGATGAGGAACAGAGGACACATATACAGAAAGGTGCTTTGTGAACTGCAAAGGGCTCTAGCAACATTCACGGATTTTAATACAATGTAATGTCATGTAACCTCTACTCTCATGAGCAATGGCCAAATATTCAGAGCACCTCAGGTTACCAGAAGTCGATTATCTGTCTGTCCTTCCTCCAGAACATCATCTCTAAAACCTGAGAAAACTTAGGGGTGTCCTTTAGAGGGATGACCAAATTCCAGGCTTTTCTCGGGGTGGGGGGTTAGGCAGGGCTGTCAACTTGGATTTCCTAGATCTGACCTAATTAATCTTTGTTTCTCTTTTTTTTTTTTTTTTAAGATTTTTATTTATTTATTTGTCAGAGAGAGAGAGAGAGCAGGAGCGAGCACAGGCAGACAGAGAGGCAGGCAGAGGCAGAGGGAGAAGAAGGCTCCCTGCCGAGCAAGGAGCCCAATGTGGGACTCGATCCCAGGATGCTGGGATCATGACCTGAGCCGAAGGCAGCCGCTTAACCAACTGAGCCACCCGGGCGTCCCTAAATCTTTATTTTTCTAACCACTTGACAGTTTACTGTTCCTAATAAATATCATATTTGACTTCTGGCTACTTTTCCTGGCTTGCTTAACCCACACTGTTAGTATCGTAACAGAAGAGAGCAACAGTACGCGGCCTCTAGGGAAAAGCTGTGTCTGAAAGCAAGGATATAACTGTACCCATCCACCTCCAGAGCTACCCTCTAACCGGACAAGAAGATAGCAGAACTGTAGCTCTGTAGGAACATGGTACATGCCTCATGGCTTCTGGGTGACAAGCTTTCAAATGTAGAAGGTATTTTTTGGAGAAGGATGGAGGAAGAATATCAATGTTTCACAGGCATGGAAACAGGGGATCCCAAGTGATATGATGGCTTTTCTTTTGGAAATAAAATATTTCTAATTACTTTGGAAGACTGTCTTTTACATTTAGAGACTTTCTTTTTTCATGAGGATATGTTCTGCATTAATCTATGTAAAATATGTAGACTGGTTAACGTCTTATTGGGGGAGTCCTTTGGAGAGTGCAGCCTCTGTTCCAGCTTCACAATCAATGACTTAAAAATCTATTGCTTGAATCCATAGTCAGAGAACATATAACTCTACTCTGAGACTGAGAAAGGGAAAGAAAAGTTAGAAACATTCAACCTCTTATAAATTTCAACAGTGTCCAAAGAGGGACTAAAAATGACTGATGGTCACCAGAGTCCCAGCTCTAGCAATATCGCCATCTATGTTACGCTATTTTAACCAATCCCATATTTTCTTTTTACAACACCATTAACTGCTGTACAAATAAATTCTAGATGATAAAATATGACATGATTTTTTTTACAAATAGATACAAATACAATGTTGACCAGATATGCTACATTAACTATATACACCTTATTTCTCTAGAGGCAGGAAGAGTCCTTGTTTTTAGACAATTTACCATTTACACTGAGACCCTCAGGAGGACCATCAGCTTCCTGCTCCCAGATGTTGCCTTCATCTTTCTACCATTAGAAGTTTATTCTGTGCTTTGATCCTATCATTGAGAAAGAATTTAGGAAGGAAAAATCAGCCTTTCTAAAGATCTTCTTGAGACTCTTCTGTCCTTATTCTAGAAACAATTAAGATTGTTTATTGTGATATGGCCCAGACATTAAACTTTCTTCGGTGATATCTTTTAGCACAGTAAAAGGAATATCATCCCTGACTCTCCTTTTTAAAAAAGGTGTCTCAGGAATGGAGATGAAGTCTTCCCGCGGCCCTTCCCTCTCCACTTCCATCCTGTTTCCGCTGGTTTGGTGAACACTTCCCCAGGAGTCCATTCGGAGGCCAAAGTAGATGTGAGCTGCACTGCGGGGTTCAGCCTTTCTCTACTCCCATGTAGTTTGGTACAAAAATATACTTTACTACAAGTCCTTATTGACAGTGACTGCTTCAGATCTTCAGGGGGAAATTAAGAGTAATGGGCTAAGTACGTTACAAATTTGCACCTGAAATTTCAGATGCACTCTATGCCTTTGCAAACTCCACCCAGGCCTCGTGTGGCCCCGGAGCTGATGCAGTCTTAGTGAGCACTGTGGTCTAACAATCCAGACAGTGGTTCTAGCGCCTCAGGCTTTGTAGTTATGTATGGGAGTCGTCAGGGTCAGTTGCCCGTTGGGAGCCACTTCATTACCATCATCTTCCAAGAGTCCTGACACATCTGCATTGGGAATGCTGTCATGGTAGCTGCTGAAACTGATATTGTCTTCTTTTAGCTCGATGGTCCAAAAGGGGGCATTGAGTTTCCGGTTTTGGTACTCCCGGTACATATAAACAGCCCCCACAAAGCCCAGCAGCAGCACCACCACAATGATGATGACTGTCAAGATGATGATGTTAAACTGGGTCCATGAAACATCAGCTAACGCTGATGTGCTGTTTTCAGCAGAGCTTACTGAAAAGATAGTCTGCAGGGCTGTGGGGGTAAATGTACTATTTATAACAGGGGTGGGCACTGATGTGGTCAAAGAGGCATTGGAAACCAAAATGGTAGAACCTTCAGGTGTTGGAACAATAACTTCTGAAAATAAAAACAGAGAATGAAATGTAAAAGACAAAATTATCTAGTTTTAAGAAACAAAGAAATACACATGGCAGTGGAAGTTGATATGGGATGTTGACATGATATTCTGCTTTAAGGTAATGCAAGTTAAAAATAATTTTTAAAGAAATATAGGGAAAAGAATCAAGGTCTAGAAAGCTAGATTATTACATTCCATGGCTGTTCCCCATAATGTATAATATTAAATCTTTGGGGAAATTCTGATGTTGGAGTTTCCTATCCTTCTTGATTCTTGGATAGATTCATAGAGATTCCTGCAAACAGTAAATACATCATTATTGAGTCCTGAATCACTTCGGTAAAAGTGACAGGGATGAAAAGGCAATCATTTGAACTAAAATAGTTCAATATGTCTGATGGCATTTCATATGGGTGAAATTCTCTTCAAAAGAGGCAAAAACAGAATAAGGAAAAAATTATATTTCTAGTCACTTCTGGAAAAGACAATTTAAATGTCCAAAGTTGATGTCAGCCAAGAGAAAACACAGCCTTCCTTTAATTGTATGTGTAGTAATTCTTCCTTTGTGTATATCATTGATGATTTCATAATTAAAGTGCTAATGCGGCATAGCCCAGTAGAAATACTCAAAAAATGTTTTGGAATCAAGTAGATCTGTGTGACTATAGATGAATAAGTGAATCTTGTTAACACTGAGGCTCCTCATCTGTAAAATGGGAATGATAATACCTACTTTGCGGAGCTCCCGGGAAGGTTAGCTGAGACTGTGCTATGGAGCGTTACTGCATAGAACATTCCCAGGGCCCGGCGCATCCTAGGCACTCGATAAAATGCTGCTGTTTTCATTCTAATTCATCACCACAGTCAGACACATTAATTTGTCACCAAAAGAGGCATTTTTTTTTTACATTATCTAGTAACTAAAAAAAAAAAAAAATCATTATGGTCCTATCAGCTAAATATGGACGAAGCATGCCTCCAAATGTCACTAGCCCTCTAGGCTAGTGACAGCATTCTAGCTCTGTCTTTTAGCCTTGATCACAACAGAATAAGGAAGAAAATGGCAGAGGGACGACACTTGCCACAGACCATCAGCCCAGTATTCATCATCTGTCAGGATATCAAAGAGTGGCTTCTAGAAGAGCATGGTCTAATCACTCTGTGAACCAATAAAGCCTGAATATCTCTAACTCATCCTGAATTTCTACTCATCAATTTTTATCTAAACCTTAACGGACCTTTCCTGCAAGAAACATTTTGCCATATGAGTAACTTTTTCTTTTAAAAGTCAAAAGGAATATTATTATTCTTTCTTCTTTTCTCCATCATCCATGGGAAAACTCAAGCCCCAAGTCAGGGCAGAAGCCATGGTGGACTCTTGTTTCTCAGCTGGAACTTCTAACCAGATTATAGATCCCTAATTCCAAAGACCTTTGATGGTCCCTGGGAGTGATGAAAATATAGGAAGCAAAGGATAAAAGAAATGATAGGACTTTTAAATTATTAACATAAAAATGAAAATAGATGAAGAGAAAATGTGGGAACCCTGCAATGACTTTGTCGTGGACCTCAGATTTCTGGAGTTGACTTTGGAGCAGCAGGAGAGCAGCAGGAATAGAAGGAGATCCCTTTAGGCAAATATCTATCAAAATCTATTTCCAGAAAACTCCTCTGGTGGGATCAGAAGGTTTTACAAAGCTAAAGGTAGGTGTCCTGAACTTTTCACTGCTAGCCTCAGATATTAAATGTATCACCTTAGGTGAAGTTTTACCTTTCTTGATGCAATTTCCTTCGAGGTCTCGGACATAGCCTTCGAGGCAGTTCTCACACCAAAACCCAGTGGTGTTATGGAGGCAGTTGATGCATTCACCGCTCTCGGGCTTGCAGATCTTTGGAGTTGTCATTGGGTCCACGTGGCCGTGACACTGGCACTGGGTGCAGATGCTGTCAGAATTGTAGTAGCCATTTTCACACATGTTGCAGTTCTGGCCTGTATAACCATCTTTACACTGGACACACTCAGGTTCCAATTTACCCAATTCTAAAAGTGAGAGAACACCAAGGTAATTCAGCACAGCCCCAATTAAATTAAATTGTATGTGAATTTTGCCTACAATTAAAAAGGCAAAAAACTACTGGTCCTCAAAATTGTTTTTAAACCCTCCCTACTATCTCCTCTCAAACTTAAAGAGACTAATGATCCATAGCTTATTTCTTAATTCTTAATTATCCAGTTTATTGTAAAAATGATAGGGGCCCACCAAGAATCTCTACAGGTAGAGAACAGAAGAAATATGCTTACATAAGGAATATGAATAATTGTAATGATGAGATACTCATGATTTTTTTATTGCTTCTTTAGTCCTGACAGATGGAATAGACATGACTTTAACAAAACTTCCTCACCTCTCCCTCAAGTCTCCTTTCATATATGTATTTGGATTTGGCTACAAATCCCTAGAAAGAAAAACCTTTGCTGTTTTTATAACGCCCCTTCACCTCCTCTCGCCCTATTCTCACTCCTCTTCGCCAAGAACTTCATTTTTCAACACACTTGAAAGGAACTGAGAGCTGATTGCCTGGTTTTTCCTCTCAAAATAAATAATTTGAGGAAGGCCTTACTTATGACACAGCTGCCTGTCGATGTCACTGCTGAACAAGGGCAGCGAAGACACTCTTTCGTGGCACCGGGACTCAGATAAAAACCTTCTTTGCATTCTTCACAGTGATCCCCTTTGCTATTTTCCTGGCAGTTTAAACAAGCCCCTAAAAGAAGCAAATTATTTTAAGAAGTTAAAGATTTACTCTGAAATCACAATAACTATAAATAAATTATACCTGC
>ML110287.1:0-61612 GCA_003697995.1 Taxidea taxus jeffersonii | reverse complement strand
CCCTCCTTTCCTCCCTCTCTCCCCAGAGCTCACTGTGCTCCAGCCGCACGGGCCCTCTTGCTGCTCCTCCAATGAACGAGGACTGGTCCTGCCCCAGGGCCTTTGCATGGACTGTGCCCTCTGCCCAGAGCATTCTTCCTCCACACAGCCACTCAGTTCCCTCCCTCACCTCCATCAGGGCTTTCTCAAACTGTCACCTGCTCGGTGAAGCTGTCCCTACAATCCCACTTAAACGCCAACCCTCCCCCCTCCATTCCCCAACTCCCTTCTCTCCTGGCTTTCTCTTATCACCCTCTAGTGTGACAATTATTTTATTTTGCTTCTTGTGTCTCCCCATCAGACCCTGAGTCCCACAAAGGCACCCGCTTCCTCCCATGCCGGGTCTGGAGAGAGACCGGCACCCAGGAGGGGTCCAAGAAACCAGCCCAGAGGACAGAGGGCAGAAACACAAGGGAGGCAACCGCTACAGCTGGGCCAGCAGCGGAAGCTTCCACGCCTCCTCCCAGGGGGCCCTTCCTGTCCCCATCTCTGAGCCATCGCTGGACGCTGCCCCCCTGCCCTTTCCTGAGCGGCCAGTCCCGGTCTGTGCCATCCGGCAGCCCAACACCTGCTGAGCGAATGCAGGAAGCAGAGGCGGCCCCCCGCAGTGCCCGTGGCTTGGGCCACACACGTCCCTCCAGGCCATATAATCCCAGCCCCCTGGGGGGGGCCCAGGGGTGGAGCCAGGACCTCAAAGCCAGACACACAAACAGATGGACTACAGCAGAGTCCTCCCAGCCCCCAACCCCCAGGCGGAGCCAGCATGAGGAAGGGGCCTGATGTTTAGTGGGTAAAGGCGTATGGTCCTCCCCTGGAGCCCAGCGCTGCCCTGGGGGCTTCACCTCACACACCCATCGGCTGCTCCGTAGGGCCCTGGGAGGGTATGGTCATCAGTAACCCCACTTTACAGAGCAGGACACTGATGCTGGGAGAGGCCAAGCCACAGCAAGTGCGAAACAGGCGGGCCTCGAACCCAGGCCGTCTGGTCCCAGAATCTGGTTCTTAACCACGGGCTCCGTGGTCTCCGTCGGTGACAAGAATAAACATGGCAGGAGAGCGTCTGTGACGTCTCCAGGGCATCTGCCGGGTACTGAGCCAGGAGGGGAAACCGCGGAGGCGGCTCCTCTCCCGGCTGCCTCCTGGCAGACGCGCTGGTGAAATGGGCCCATTTTCCAGATAAGGAAAACCAAGTCCCTGGGGGAGGAAGTGGTTTCCTGAAGGTTGCCGGAAGTGGCAGGCCCAGAGCCGACGCTAAATTCACTACATCCTGCCCTCAGAGGAATGGTGGCGGTCCTCCCAGAGGGACCGAATGGTGGAACGAGGTTGGCTCACATCTCAAAAAAACCCAGGGGCCAGGCCCCGGGGAGAAACTCTCAGGCGCTTCATGTGCAGATGGATAAACGGAAGCTCAGAGGAGTCTGGCCATCTGCCTAAGCCCCGAGATATCCCCATGTCACAGGCAGGTACACTGAGGCTCAGACAAGTTCCACCTTTTTTTTTTAAAGACTTTATTTATTTAACAGAGAGCGCAATCACAAGTAGGTAGAGGCAGGCAGAGAGAGAGGGGGGAACAGGTTCCCTGCGGAGCAGAGAGCCCGATGTGGGACTCGATCCCAGGACCCTGAGATCACGACCCGAGCCGAAGACAGAGGCTTTAACCCACTGAGCCCCCGAGGCGCCCCAAGTTCCACCCTTTTGACCAAATCCCAGACACGTCCCTTTTCCAAAAAAAGTAAGCTGAGGCTCAGAGAAGTTCTGCCACTTGCCTGAGGTCACACAGCCAGCAAGAGGTGGTGCTGGGACTCCAAGCCGGGGCTTCCCAGCCAGACTGGGAACGGCGGTCCACACAGGGCCACCTGGGCTGGCTGGCATCAGTCTGCAGGGGAAGCCCCCAGCTGCCCAAACCAGACACCCCCAGGAGCCGAGGCTCAAGGGAGCATCCCCGGTAACTCGCAGCACAAACCCCAAAAGGGCGGGTGTCGGGGATGGGAAAGCGACCTGAGGATGCCTGGGCATCTTCAGGCATAAAAGGGGGGGAAATCACCTAACACCAGCTATATTTTTAAAAATCCCACAGCAATAAGGAGGCCGGCCCGTCAGCACAGCGTCACGACCGTGGGCAGGCAGAGGCCCGGGAACGCGGGGACGCGGCTATTTTAAAGGGGCTATTTCTGGAGGCGAGGTGAGAACACGGGGGCGAGAGGAAGGACCAGGAGCAGCCGCTGGGACAGACTTGCCGGCGAACTGACCGACTCTGGGGGGTGGGGATGAAAGGGGAGAGAGCCGGGGAGCCACCAGCCAGCTGGAGAACCTCGGGGTGTCGCGGAGCCTCATGTCTCCTGCTGGGAACAGAGACCTGTTTAGGCAAAACACGGGCACTGAGCCCTACTGGGCACGCACAGGTGCTTGGTGCTGCTGTGGGCACAGCAGAGGAGGCTGGCCAAAAACGCCTCCCTGGGGAGTCCCAGCCAGAGCGGGAGGCCTAGGATAAGTAAAGATGCCTACAACATGAAGCCGGGGACAGGTGCTTCACCTAAAATCAGAGCAGGTACAGGGACAGATGGGGAGTGGGGGAGAGGCGAATTTTGCCAAGTGATCATTTTACTGATTATTTTGCAAATAGTAATTTTGCAAATCTGAGTAATAGGGAGGTCAGGAAAGCCTCCCCACCCAATGAGCAGAGACCGGAAGGACAGGGTGTGTCAGGAGGCACGCGTGCTACCATTATTAGGACCAAGTTGGGCTTCAGGTACCAAAAAACTCACAGGAGAGGCGTCATTTCTCTCATCACGTAAAGGAAACTCCCAGGTTGGTCTTTCAGGGCTATTTGGCCCACCTCACAATCTTTGGGACCCAGGGGCCTTCATCTTTTTGCTCCCCCATTCTTAGCCATGATACCTGCCTCGTGGTCCAAAAGAGCTGCCTGAATGCCTACTATCACCTCCATATTCCAGCTTGGGGGGTAGAAGGGAGCATGTGCTACTCCCTTCCAAGGCATTCCCAGGAAATTCCATTCATCTACCACACTGGACAGAACTGAATCATGGAACTCAGATGGCAGCAAGGTATACCTTAGGTTTCAAACCAGTGCATCCGAGAGGTTTTAGCCCAGTGGACAAGACAGAGGTCACAGGAGCCAGCCCCCTGTGTCCACAACCAGCATGGTTTTCACTCAGCCCTGAGTCTGCCTCCCCAAAGACTCCAAGGTCAGAAACAGTGGCCAGAGCCTGCGTTCCATGGCTCCCCAGAAGCAGAACCCCACCTGAGGTCTGCACTCCCCAAGCGCCAGGGCCCGAGGCACCCGGCCTCCCCCACCCTGCCTCGTGCCTGCCTGGTGAGGCCGCCTGGCCAATCCATCTCCTTCTCCTCAGTAAACAACTGTCAGGGAAAATAAATAGTTTTTAATAGGCTCATTAATTGAATTCAGGGAGAAATAACCTTCTCCCCAGGCCGCTGGGAAAGAAAACTCAGATGCCATGGGCAAGTCCAAGCACCTTGGTTGGAAGGTGGGACGGGACCCGGCGCAGCCAGGAGACCCCCCAACGCTCCACCGCATTCAGGGACGTTGATGCCACCAGCAAGGGGGCTGCCCCGTCCTCCACTCCCTCCAGCTTTCGGAAGGTTGGAAGTCTCTGGTAGGTGCTAAGACAGCTTTAATGCCTCGACAGCCCCTGGCCTCGGTTTAAGCCTCTGGCGGCAGCACGATGATAATTTAGTGTTTAATGTCAGGTTGCGCGCGTGTGCGCACGTGCATGTGCGCGCGTGCGTGTGTGTGTGTTTTACTCTCATCCCACTTATTTTTAAGGTTCCACCTACTTATGTCAAGGACATACCAGGTTCCCCATTCATGAGACTAAGACCAAGTTTTCTCTTTGAAGTTTAAAAGAGATCGGCTTAAAAGAAAACCATCAGGGGGATGGGAAAGCTGGGGCTAAAGGTACACATCACAGCGGGTGGCTGGAATTTGAGGGGTGCCGGGCGGAGCCCTGGCCAGGGAGTCCAGAGGCCTCGATGCAGCCCGCAGGATGGCGGCAACAGAGACCTACAAGGTCAGCACTGATCCCCCACCCCTGCCAAGGACTCCGGCCATGCTGGCGTGATGGGTTTGCCCCATCGCGGCTCAGGGGGGCCTGGGGCAGCATCCTGCCCACATCAATCACATCTGCCCAGGGCTCGACCCCGGCTCCCGCCAGCCTGCTCTTGGCACCAGAGCGGGGAGGCTCCAGGCCTGACTTGACACCCTCGGGAGAAGCCAGACGTGGGCCCAAACTACCTTCCAGCAGCCGCAAAGCCTTTGTCCGTGAGTTCTGTACGCAGCGCCCCCAACTTCCTCCCAGAAGGGGTTAATCACCATCGAATATTTGATGATGTTTACCCAAGTATGGGGGGGGGCTTCGACACCCCAGGACTTGCCAAGCACGTTCAGTAGGGACCCTTCCGACCGCCCAAGAAACCGCTCACACCCATTGCACAGACAAGGAAGCAGAGCCTCCGGCAGGTGAGTCCACGGACCCAGGGACACACGGCTCACGAGGCCGAGCCAAGACCTGAACGTGGGTTCCAAAATGCAAAATATGAGCCCCAGAAGAAAGCCTGGCCTGCTCCTGGGGGCTCCTCGGCAACGTCTCTACGCAGCTGGCCAGAAACACAGGTACCAAGTGAACATCAGGGCCCGCTGAGCCCGAAAGCCACCGGCCCAGCTGTTATTCAGTCGTGGGGGTCCCTGGCCTTTGGACTTCTATTCTCCCAAAGAGAGAGGAAACCTCACAGACTATTTCAGGGTCCTCTGACCTCCGGACACCCATGCTCAGGACCCCTGGCTCTCAACACCCTCTCGTCACTGCTTCTGTGCTGGATATCACACACACGCAGAGACTCAGAGAAGGCAAGCAAGTGGCCGAAGTCACGAAGTCACAGAGCATCTCCACCAGGGAGCTGCTCTCCTGGCCTCTCTGCCCAGGGAGCTGCAGACGCAGGGCTCTCCCCGTCGGGACCCGACCAATAGGGACGATGAGACACGCCGATGCCCGTGGGGGATGGTGGAGGCTCCCAAAAGCCAGGCAGGCCGGTCCGGGGAGAGCCCGGTAGAACTCGCATTCTGGGAAGGGGCAGCGGACGGGGCATACAACAGCAACTGAGAAAAGTGAAAAATAAGCGTGCTGGGGACACGGGCCAACTAGCCGGCCCGGCCAGAAGCGGAGCTCCCGTCAGAGGGAACAGCAAGGACAGAGGCCTGGAGGAGGGGGCGAGGACAGTCCCCATGGCTGGTGCGGAATGAGTGAGGGGGACAGAAGCAGGAGGGGGGCCCGGAGCCTGGAGGGGCTTGGCTGGCAAGAAGGGGGCTTGGGGGTGCCATCCAGAGAAGTGAAGCAACTTTCCTCAAGTCCCTTCCTCTGCCCCTGATCCTCAGTTTCCCTATCTGCAAGATGGGGGCAACGGCTGTCCCTTTGGGAGCTATTCTCAGGGTGAACGGAGGAAAGGGGACTGGAGCTGGAGGGCCAGGTGTGAGGCTGGGCTCCGTGATGGGGGGATTTAATGCCTGTTTGGGCAAGGTCCCCTCTGGGCCAGTTATCTGGGAAATTGGAGGTTTGGGGTCCTCCCCTCCCTCCAATTCCTCATGAAGATGACCAGCGGGAGGGCACAGTCATTCAGCCCCTACATGTGCAACCTAGCTGCCGGGGGGTGGGGGAGGGGTGTAACTAACATGACACCAGTGAATCCCCATGACACAGGGGGCAGGATGTGTCCCCATTTTACAGATGAGAAAACCAAGGCTCAGGGTGGGGGGAGCCTTAACTCGGGGTCGCCTCACTCGGCCAGGAGGGCCTGTGCCAGGATTCCCACTTCAGGTGCTCAGGCCTCCCTAAGCCCTTCCCCGTGAGGACAGGTCCCAGGCTCCCAGGGCCATGTGGAACAGCAGGAAAAAGGTCTACACCAGGCAGGCCCTCCGCACTCCAGACCCAGCACCGCCGTCAGAAGCCCTAGCCGGCCGCGCTTTCCAGAGGCCGCACATCAGGGGCAATTACCTACTTCTGAAAATCAATTGGGCAGCGGGGGCCGGGACAGGGGTGTGACGGGGACCCAGCCGTAACCCCGGCGTCCGCGTCCAGCACTGCCGCGTAGAGCGCGGGAGGCTCACGGTCCCGGGCCAGCCAGCAGCCGTCCTGCCGCCACAGGTCTGGAGTGCGCGGCGGGGTTTCTACCCCTCAGCACTACTGACGTTTAGAGCTGGATCCTTTTGGGGGGCATCCTGGGTGCTCATCCCTGGCCCCACCCACCCGATGCCAGGGGTACCCCCAGTCCTGACGACCACAGACGTCCCCGAACATGGCCCCGTGTCCCGGGGGAGCCAAACTGCCCCTGGTTACAGACCGCTGGGACCAACTCTACAGATAAGGCCCGGCCCAGACCCAGGAGCTGCGTTCCGGGGAAGACGAGAGAGCCTGAGGAACGGGTCCTGCAGCCAGAAGATAATTCACAGCCCTGCCCCTCGGGACCAGCAGGCTCCCTTCTGTGCCGCATGTCATCTAAGTCAAGTCTATCTTTATGACCAATATTAATACAATCAGAGCCAGCGTTTATCGAGTGTGGACACTGGCCCGGGCTGTCCGCAGCCCTCTCCGTGAGTTATCTCGCCCGGGCCCTCTGAGTAACCGATCCAGGGCAGTGACTCTCAAACCCGTGGGACAGCCCGGGAAACTGAGGCTCAGGGAGGGGCACAGGAGGGGCTGAGCTCACACCTGGCAAAGGCAGGTGTTTTCAGGAAAAGAATGCTCCAAGGATGTAAAATAGGGCAATTTTGTGTAAAATTGGGATTTTCTGCTTTTGCTCAGATGGGGCTGTGGAGCCATTGGGGGCTGGCCAGGAGGATGGGTGGCGGGGGGCCTGCCCGGGACACATCACCCACAGGCGTTATCAGCCCAGCCTGGACGGGCACTGGGGTTGGAGAAGGACATTCTGCCACATCCTCCTGCCTCAGTTTCCTGCCCTGGGCTGGTGGGACTGGCAGTCGGGTGTAGCTGTGTGGTCTCGGGCTGGTTCCTCTCCCTCTCTGGGCCTTGGCCTGATGGCTGTTCCAAGTGATGTTTCCCCATCTCCCTACAGGGGTCTCTGTTTGCAACAATATTCACACCCAAGCCAGGGGCAGCGGGGTGAGGGGCCTTCCAGCAAACTCTGGCCACATGATAAACCTTAAAGGAACTGCTCAGTGTCAGGGCCCCTGTGGTCGGCCCGCCTCACCCTGCCCCCAGAGATCCCTCCCAGCTTTGCACTGCTGTCCCCAATGCCTGTGGGTCTCAACACTGAGGTCAGCCCCTCAGAAAGGCCCCCGTGTCCCCGCCCCCACCCATAGAACAGTGGCCGGTGTCCTGCCGGGTCCTGCCTACATTTCTGGTCTCAGCAGAACCCGACTGACCGTAGGCAACCCTACTTGCTTATTTATGTACTCACTGCCTCTCGCAATAACCTGCAGGGTCCAAGGAACATGGGACCGAGCCTCCCTTGTTTACTGCTGTATCCCCAGAATTTAATTCCAATTCGCTTTTATTTAAAACAAAAAACAAAAAACAAAAAAAAGGAAAAAGAACATACACAGAGCTTTCCACCAGGCAGATCTGAGCTCCTAGAGCTGTCAAAATACCCCTATCCAGAGCGGAGCAGTGCCGAAGCCCCCAGGTTCTGGATGAGGAAACCGAGGCACGGGTCGGCTATAGAACTAGCCCAAAACCTCACAGCCAGTGAGTCGCAGAGCCGGATACAATTCGAACCCAGAGCGCGGCTCCCACAGTCTCTGGCGGCCAGTAGTCCACAGACGCTAACTGATTGAAGGAATGAACTGGTGAGTGAATGAATGAATGAATGGCCCCGCCCCAAGCTTGCACACGGACCCCTTCCCCGGGGTGCCTCTCTGCGGAGCTGCCATCAAAGCTGAGACCTCCCCCTGGGGAGCAGGGGACGCTGGCTCAGACCCACCCGGGGCCTTGGAAGCCGGGGAGCCACCACCCGCGGGTCTCGGGGGTGCCCGAGTCTCGCGCAGCAGCTGCCTGCCCTCCCCGTCCGCCTCGCTGGGCCTCCCGTGGCTCCGATCCTGCGGCAGAAGTGGGGCGGCCTTGATTAGGCAGCCAGTGACGGGGAACGCCCCAGTTTGCAGCGGCTGAGTCATCCTGACATCCCTCCCAGGCTGGACCCCATTGGGGGGCTGCTGGGGAGCCCCCGCTGGGCGGGTCCAGCCAATGTGTCAATGCGGCGCTCTCCCCCCGGCAACGCCGTCCAAGGGGTACCATATTCTCCATTCTGTGGACGAGAAAACAGGAGGACAGAAGTTGAGCACCTCGCCCCCATCACAAAGCCGTGGGGATGCGAGACCCAGGCAGCCCAGTCCGGCGTCCACGCTCTCCCCCTCCGAGGAAGGCAGCTGGGAACCCCAGCGTCCACACAGGGGCCCTCAGGAGCCCCGGCGGGTGAACCAGCATCCAAACGACTTCTTGGACAACTGGACAGAGAGCCAGGCCCGTCGTCAGGAGTTAAGACCTCAGGTCTAGCATCCATTGGCCCTGGGGGAGGGAGATTCCTTGCTCTGTCACCCATCTGTGTGCCCTCAGGCCAGAGAAGACCTTTCCTGGGTCTCAGTCTCCCCATCTGCAAAATGGGGCTTCATGCATGACCGCCACATGGACAGCGGGGGGCAGGGTGTGTCAGGAATGCATTGGGAATGCTCTCAGCCCAGGGCCTGGCATGGGAGCCTCGTCCAAATAAGGCGGAGTGGCTCTTCCATCTCCCCCCCGACACCCCCTCATTTGCTGATCACGGGATTAATTATAAGTGGCATTAAATTATACACACACAGACGCGACGACCTCGCTTCCCCAGAACCCCTGAATTTCTACCCACGCAACAGCATGACAATAGAGCAACCTCCCAGCCCCTGTGCACCCGGCCTGCCTCCGCCCCGGGGTCCCAGGCCTTTAAGCCTCTGGGGCTGCGGCTGGCGGGCCCACGTGGGGTCTGGGTGTCGCAGGGCGCGGGCTGCCAGCAGCAGTCACATCCGAGACCTGAGGGAGGTCCTTCACCAGAAGCATCTCCTGTCCTGGCTCGCTGTGAACGAGTCCTGATCTCAGAGACGACGAAACAGAGAGGCCAACCAACCTGCAAGTTTGCACAGCTCTGGAGAGTAGGGGCGCAGAAGTCAGGACCCCGAAGCCGGGGGCATAGGAACCTCATCTCATCTCGCAGGCTAGGAGGCTCCCACACAGAGAGGGTCGGGGCAGAAGCGAGGCCCCCCAGGGAGGGAGACAGAAAGGAGAAAACCTGGCTGGGATGTACAGTTGTCCCAGGAGGACAGGACCCTCCTGACCTTCCTAAAAAAGGCTAAGAGCAAAGATTTTAAAAACCAAATATAAAACTCAAAAGCCGCAGACATCTCCCAGGGAGTTCGCGACAAATTCTGCCCCTTCAAAAAAGAAAAAGAAAAAAAAATGCGATCAAGCCCCAGTTAAAGCATTTTCATGGGAAGAGGTCACTGCAAACCGGAACCCCAAGCTCTGAGACGCCCACCCCCATCCCCACCCCTGGGGGGGGAATCCACGGGAGTGATCAGAGAACACAAAGGCCAGGCAAGCCCCCGGGTGTATTTTCAGGTACAGAATCCCTCTGGCCTCCGCAGGACTGAGGACACCTGGATCCCCGGGACAGAAAAGGGGGATTCCTGGGAGCTCAGAATAGCACCCCCTACCCCCCAACATCCGGCCTGGCCAGCCCCCGGGGAGGGGCAGGGGCACTGCTGTCTCCTCCTCGGAGGAGGGCAGGGAAAGGAAAGACAAAAATGAGGCAGTGCGAGAAAAGTCGGGGCCCTGTCCATGAGTCACTCCCGCCCGCTCGTTAATTTTCGCCTTTGCAGAAGTGTAAGCCGATTGATTTTTCATTTTCCCCACGCACAAGCCCCCCCCACGCTTCTGAAATATCAGCCAGAGACAAGACAGAAATGGTACGTCGGGGTTGTTTTTTTTTTTTTTTCCTGAGTGTCTTTTCTTTCTTTAAAGAAAAAAAACCCACATAGTACACCCCATACCTGGAGCTTCTAGAAGGCTAGGCGGGTGACACCACGGCCCGCAGGCTTGAGAGACCCTGGTGCCAGGACCTCCCGTGCACCTCCGAGCTAGGATGGGCCCGTCTCTGGGCTGTCCCTCCTCCCTGTGACAGGGTGACAAGTACCTGAACCTCCACTCCCTTCCATCCCCTTCCAGCTCTCCTCCGCCCTGCAGGCCAAGCCCCAGCTTTCTGGTTCCAGACCACCGACAGGTGAGGAGACAAAATTTTAAGAACATCTGAAAAGCCCTTGACCCCTCTTGTCTCCACCTCACCCCAGTACGGGCCACAGTGTGACTCTGTCCACGGACCCATGGCAGGTTTCCCGTGGGATCAGCCTGTGGATCCCACCCAGGCACGGCAGTTACTCCTTCGTCTCGTCCCCTCCTGTCCCCACCAGAGGCTGAGCCACCTGCCCAGCAGGCAGCTGGGGTCTCTCCAAATACCCCACCCAGGCATCTTTTGCCGCGGGGAAGGACAGAGCAAGGGCAACGTGTGCCCGCTTCGCTGGAGAGGGGGAGGGACGGCTTCCTTCTCGCCAATTCTGGGAAACGGGATTGCCCCCCCCACCATGGGAGGGGATGCCAGGAGGCTGTGTTGGGAAGTTGGGGCCCCCGGCAACTCAGCACCCCTGCCTGGGCCCCCCGCCTCCCTCCAGAAGCACAGACCCCTGGGGGGGGGACCACAGCCCGCAACTCGCCCACGGAGCCCCCGACACTTCAAGAACCTTCCGCTGGCACCAAATGACTTCACAAATGGAACTAATGCAGTCGGCGCGAGGGGGGTGGGGGGACCGCTCTCAGTTGAAAACATTAAGCTTTGTCAATTATCCCCCAAACCCGCTGGGTTTATAAATATCCACCTTTATTTTTAGGGTTTTCCTCCTGATCCCCAACTCTCTACACGTCCCCCTCTCTCCCCCTACGCACGGCGGCTGTACTAAAGTCACCGGCGGCAGGTGAACACAGGGCTGCGGGGCACCTGGGTGGAAAAGTCACACTGTGCCTTGGAGCTTCAGAAACACCGCCCATCGCTTGTCCCTCGTCCCTCCCGGGCCACCTCGCTGACCATCATTCAGGCTACTCGGCTGCTGGAGCAATCGGCAGAGCCACAAGTCTCTGGGCACCCCACTCCAGGACGCAGCAGTCCGAGGGGAGCGCTGCACTCCAACCCCTGTGATGCGCTTCTCGGTGTTGACCCGGAAGGCAGGAGGGGAAACCGAGTCACGCCCCGGAAAGTTGAGAAGTGGAAGCCGACCCATCTCTGTCACCGGCCCCGGGTCCAGGGAGCCCCAGGCAGAGCCCCAAGCTCTGTGTGACCCAAAGAAGAAGCAAATGGGTGGCTGGTGGTGGTTCCAGAACCGTCCACCGAGATGCCACAACTAAGTCCCTCACGTCTGGGGAGCTCCTTCCCCTGGTACCGGCTCCTCGCACCCTTGTCCACAGCTACATTCCAGTGTTGGGAGAAAAACGTCTCAAGTCTCCAAGGGTGGCCCAGGGACCTGTGGAGACACCCGGAATCCCCTGGGCAGCAGGCAGGGAAGGGGCTCAGACTCTCCACTGGAGGGGACAGAAACAAGTACCGGTCCACGGGCGATGACCTGTGCAGACAGCAGGCAGGTGCCTGGCTCTCGGCACCCCTCTCCCTGGACCCAGCATTTGCCCACCTCAGGGGCCTGGAAGGGATCCTGGGGGGAGGATGGATCCCCCGGGGAGCCCAGAGACACCCTGGCAGCATCCTCCAAGCCCATACCGGGCCATACCAGAATGCCCCATCGCATCTCCTGCAGGGGGTGGGCAGTGGACCAGGCCATTGCCTCTCCTCTCAGGATAGCCACTGGCATGACAGCACCAGCCCCCGTCACCCCCTGGGGGGCCGATGTCATCGGCTGGGGTGGCAGGAACAGGAAAGCGCATGAGCTCACCAGGCAGGCCGGGTCTCCCGCGACGTTTTGTTTGCCTGAGCCCAATTATACCAAGTCTCAGGGCAATTGAGTATGGCGGGTGGCAGCCCCCAGGGGGCTGTGGGGGGCCCAGGCCCCAAGCAGAAGTGCACCGTCATGGTGAAGGTGCCCCCCGGGCCCAGGGGATGGGGCAGGACGAAGCTTTCTGGAGAAGAAGAATGGAGACACACATAGACAGCAGGCAGCAAGAGCGGCTGGGCGGAGGGCATTGTAGGGGGCAGGGGGCTGCCGCCGGAGACTCAGGTCCAAGTTGGTGGGCTCTGGGATGTGGGGGTGGGAAGCAGCTGCCCCAGCCCCAGCTGCCTGCCTTCCGCAGCCAAAGTATCAGCTGGCAGAGGAAGAAGAGAGCTGAGGGACAGAAGGCGGGGAGATTGGCAGGAGGAGGGGGGCACAAAGGAAGGGACCCTGGGAGGGGGAGGGGAGCTATGCAAATGGCAGAATCGACCGAATCCCTCGGCCATTAATAAAAGCTCCAGCAGCAGCGGCGGGGAGTAGAGGCTCGGACTGGCTCTCTCTTCTCACGGGAGGCGGGAGGCAGCTCTGAGGGGGAAGCAGGGTGCCCCAAACAAAAGGAGCCCTTGCCCCCTGCACCCCAGGAACAGTACTGATGGGGGACATGGAGGGAAAGCTAGAACCCCAGCAGCAGCCAAAGTCTGGGTGGAGGCCACTGGGGGCTCAGAGCAGGTGGGTCCCTGTCCCTGGGACTCCCGGGGACCCTCCAGCTTTGTGCGAGCTTCTTGGAGTGCTAATACACAACCTGGACATCCAGACACCATCCCCCTCTCTTCGCTAGCTCTGTGGGCCAGGCTGGTTTTTCAGGGGTTGGGCCAGTGACAGAAGGGCCCCATGCTCAGAACGGGGACTCCCCCAGATTGAGATGGGGGAACAGGGGAATCCCAGTGGAGCCTTAGAAGGGGGAGGGGAGGTGTCCCCCAGTTGGAGGCGCTGGGGAGGTTTAATTTGGAGATGAGATCCCTAGGGGGTGACTAAATTTGAGGAAGGGACATTCTCAAAAGCTGCCCATATACAGGGCTACCCGAGGAGAATCTGAGATGGGGGAAGGGTCACTAAGGAGGAGGTTCTAGATGGGGGTGGGTGGGTAGTGCAGATCGAAGCTGAAAAAAAATCCCAGTTTGCGGAAAGACTCCCTGATTTGAGAATTCTGGAGAAAAGCAGCTGAAGGGGAGTTCTCCGATTTAGGGGGTTTCGCGGAGGGAAGTGTCCAGGACTTGGGGGGGTGTTAAGGGGGACCCTAAATTTGGGACAAATTTCCGTAAGGAACAGTGAACTTGGCCGCAACCTGGCCGAAACCCATGCGCCCAGGGCTCCCGCACCCTAACTCCGGGGGGCTCTCCTCAGGGCACGCCCCCCCCCCAGCGCCCCCTTCACCGGGTTCCGACGGCTCCGCCCCCCTGGATGACGTCACCTCCCCTCCCCCCGCCCCTAAGGGGGCTCCCGGGGCGCGCAAAACCCCCGGGGCTGCTGGCTCAAGGGGCGGCTTCCCCTCTCCCGGGATCCCCAAGGGGCCCCCAGCGCCGAGGAGAGGTCGGGTGCCCGGTGCGCGCGCCCGTCCGTCTGTCCGCCGGAGTCCCTGGGGCTGGGGGTTGAGCCTCGCCCCGCCTGGGGGGCTGGGAGGGGGCGTCGGGGCCGCAGAAGGGTGGGGCAAGGCCAGGGTGCCGGAGCTGCGGCCCCTTTCCCCAGGGATCGACGAGGCCGGGAGGGCGCTAGGGTGAGACAGCGCTGAGCCGGAGGTCTCCGGGGGAAGGGAACTGGAGAGCGAAGGCGGCGGGCAGAGCAGCCGCCCTGGGCGCACGGGCCGGTCCGCCCTCGCTCCCACCTGGAGCCACCCGTCCCGGGCTGGTCTCCACTCCGGGGCGCCCGCGAGCCCCCCTCCCCCAGCACAGCGCCCCCTGCCTCCAGGACCCGCCCGGGGAGCCTGGCCGGGAGCCGCCGGGGCCAGCAGCCCCTCCGCACACACGCGCGTCCCCCCTCCGCGCCTCTGCCCCGCCCGCAGCCCGGGGTGGTGCAGCCGGCGGCGCTGGGCAGCTTCCAACGCCGCGCTCGGGGCGATTCCAGCCCAGCCCCCTCCCCCGCGCCGCGGCGAAGCCCCCCCCGGCCCCGCCCGCAGAGCCCTCCCCGCAGCCCCTGCCCGCCCCGGCCCAGCTCCTCGGGGCATTGTTCGGACGCCGCTAGCCAGGCGCCGCGGCTGGGCGTGCAGCCGGCTGCAGCCGGGCACCCTCCGAGCACAATGGCCGTGCAGGCTTTCCCGGCACAAAGCCGGCGCGCTGCCCACTCCGCTGCCTCCGAGACCCCCACTGGGGCGCCTGCAATTTTTTTTTAATCGAATTCACGGTTCCCCTCCTCCCTTTACCTGGAGGCTGGCTGGGCTGGGCTCCCCCGGCTCTGCCCCGCTTCACATCCTGGCTGTTGCATGGGATTCGAGCGGAGCCCGAGCGCCAGCGGCTCGCGGCGTGCGCGCGCCGGCCGGGCTGCCGGGCGGGCGGCGCGAGGACACTCACTGCGGCTCGCGCTCCCCTCGCGCCGGATCGCGCGCCCCCCCAGCCGCTGACGTCATCCCTTCCGCCAGCGCCGCCGCGGCCGCCGCCGGCCGGGGGCGGGGCCGGGGCGGGGCCGGCCCGCGCGCGTCACTGCGCAGCCGCGCGGCAGCCACGCCCCCCGGCCAATGAGACGGCGCGGGTTGGTCAGGTGGCGCCGGGGCGTTTAAAGGGCCGCGAGAGCACGTGGGGCGCGGGGCTCCGGGCTGCGCGGGACGCGTGGGCGGCGGCGTCAGCGCCGGGGGCTCCTCCGGCCGCGCTGGCGGGACCCCGGACGCTCGGCACCTGGGGCGTGGTGCTCGCCGGGCCCGGCGTTCAGTTGTGCTCCGGCTCCCCCGGCGCCCTTCGAATGCGTCCGCGTTCGCACCCGCTGCGTGCCCGTGGGTGCCCATGCCGCGCCCGGGGCCCTCGCCTCTGCGTCCCTTCGCCCGGAATACTGCTCCCCCGAGATCTTCCCCTTGTCCTTAAGGTCCCCGCTCCGCGGCAGCTTGTGGTCCCCGCCGCCAGCCGCCCCGCATCCGCCCGGGCCCCCCAGCTGGGACCCCAGAGGGCCCGGGGTCCCGCACTCCCCCCGAGTGAGCACCTCATTGCTCCCGCGCTCGCTGCAGTCCGGCAGGATCCCCGCAGAACCCCGGCTCAGGCGCTGGCGCGCGGTGTAGGACCCGGAGCCTCAGTTTTCCCACCTGCACAACGGGCTTGTCCCTTGGGGGCTCAGTGTCCCGTCTGTGAAAGGGAGCAAGACAAAGAGTGTAAGGGTGACCTGTTGAGGATACGCTAGCCCGTGGCTGGTGCTTGAAAATGAGGCGAGACACGAAGACAGACAAGTAAAGGGGAGGATTGCCGTAGGAGGCTGGAGGGCTCGCAGACCAAGCGAGACCGCGCCCTTCCGGATGCGCCCTGAACAGGCTGAAGGTGTTTTCTTTCTCCAGGGTATGTATTTGGAGAGCGCCTTGTGTCCACAAAAGGACACAAGTTTAGAATTTGGGGGTTTTCCTCCAAAATCGTTGATTCATTCATTCCAGGCCAAAGATGCAGATATAAACAAAAGGCATTAACCCCGGGAACAAAACGAGAAGGCGGAAGTCATAAATAGGAGAAGAGAGAGGAGAGAATGAATAATTAAACAAGGAACCTAAATTAAGCTCGGAGTCTCCCAGCGGCCAGTGCAGCGGCCAGGTTCGTGGAGCCTGTTTGGTTCTCCTTCCTAGCTGCATGACCCTGACCTGACCGTTGACAGTCTGGCCTTCGTTGTCTCATCCACGCGATGGAGACCCAACCCCATCTTGGTGATGGTTTCTCATACACAGTGGGTACTCAAGCTGTGTGTGCCCGATGACGGCAGAACGAAATGCGATTGCTAGTTCTGGAAGGCTGGATATGGCAGGAGCCCCAGCGCTGCCACCTACTAGGGGAGGAGGGACCTTGAGCCATTCGGCCTCACTGTTCCCATCTACAAAAGGGGCAACCACATCTACCTCTGAGAGTTCTTGCGACCAGCAGAGGCAAGGGCGTAAGAGCCAGTGCAGCCTATGCCCAGGAAACCCAGCCATTCAGCCTGTCCCTCTCTGTGCCATGCTAAGCAATGAAGATACAGAAGTGGACAAAACAGGCTAAAAGAAAAGTTCGTGCCCTCCAGGAGTTAACAATCCAGTGAAGGAGATAGATAATATCTCATTTGCGGGGGGAAAACCCAAGTTCTCCCTGCAGTCGACAAGGTCCTTAATGACCTGACCGTGTCACCTCCCTGTCCTCACCTCTGGCTGTTCCCCTCACTCACTCCGGTCCACCCACACCTCCTCTTCACTGTTCCTTGCAAATGGCACAGTCCAGCCTCAAGGCCTTTGCACTGGCTGTTCCCTCTGCCTGGGACACTGTTCCTCCTCCTCCTCCCAAGGTTGGATCCCCTCATCTTTCAATTTTCCTGGAGACCCTCCCTGCCCATCCTGCTCAAGTTCATCATCGTCTGGGTACCAGGTGATTTATTACAGTTTGGACTGACTTTATATTTTCGTCAGCTTGCTTGTCTTTGTCTGTCTCCCCACATGACCCGTACCTCCATTTGGCCATCTGTAAATGGGGAATAGGAGTAGTCTCCACCTCCTAGGGTCGTTGGGAGGGAAAAATGAATTACAGCGTGTCAAACACCCGGCACCTTATCTCGAAGAGGGTTTCTTGATAAACGGGGCCATTGTAAGTGGGAAACCGGGGTAGCTAGCTAGATGTCCGGGAAAATCAATAGACCAGGCGGACAGAACACTCTAGTCTGATACTGTCCCAGCTCTCTGGAAGCTGCAGGAGCTTGACAAGTGTCAGGAAGGTGTTAAGGATTCAGTAACACCAAACCAAGACTTCCCATAAGCCAAAGCTTCAAGAGAACCAGGAGGGAATGTTCTCCCCAGGGGCATGGCTTAAGTCTCAAAGCTCCACACTGTGGAAAGCAGTGGGAGCGGAGGTGGGGCCTGGCGGGCTCTGGGTCTCTTTCGTGTCTGCAGACCCCAGCACCTGGCACGCAGTGGGTGTGACTCATTGGGCTTCTGCCAGCCCAACCTCCGCCCCGGCATCTCCCAGAACCTGGTAATTAGCTCCACCATGTTTTTGTTGAGGCCACTGTAAGAGAACCATCAGCTGTCCATTACTGTATATAAACAGGACTCTTCGTGCCGAGTTCAGGATTGTCTGCACAGAACGCATCCTTAAACCCTTGCAAGACAGGTCCAAAATATCCCCCCAGCAACTTCACTTCTATGCCAACAGTTTCACCAAGATGATACAAGTCCTCCAATTAAACACTGTGCACATGTATGCGCTCGCGCTCGCTCTCTCTCTCGCTCTCTCTTTGTAGATTTACTTCAAGTGCCAGAGAGAAAAGGGGCAGATGAACACCCCATTTGCTGACCACCTGCTCTTCACTGGACCCTTTGCGGGGGAAGGTCCACGAATTTAGTATATTAGGTAAACACAGGCACTCTGGATTCAGAGAAACATAGCTTCGAATCCTGGTCGAATCCTGGAATTTGACAAAATTCAGCATCTCTGCGTAATAAAAACACTCAAGGCATAGAAGGCACTTCCTCAACCTGATGAAGCGTCTCTTAGCTAACATCATAACTTAATGATGAAGGACTGGATCTCTTCCCCCCAAGATCAAGAGCAAGGCGAGGATGCCTGCTCTCACCACTCCCACCAAGCGTGTTACTGGAGGTGAGAACCTGGCGATTAGGCAAGAAACTGAAATCAGACGCACCCAGATTGGAAAGGAAGGAGTAAAACTAGCTCTATGGCACGTTGTATTTAGAAAATCTTAAGGAATACACTAAGAAAGTATTAAAACTGGTAAACCTGTTCCTTGGGGCTGCAGGACATAGGATCAATACGCAAAAATCCATTGTACTTCCTATGCATTAGCAATGAACAAACAAAACGTAGTTAAGAAACCGATTCCATTTACAACTGATCAAAAAGAATAAAACACGTGAGAATACATTTACTGAAAGAGATGCAAAACTAATACTATAAAAACAATGAAGGGTTGCAGAAAGAAATTAAAGGAGATCTAAATAAATGAAAGACAGCTCATTTGTGGATGGAGCTGGAAGGCTTAATATTGTGAAAATGGCAACATTCCTCAAATTGAACTTCGATCTCATCCTTATCAAAATCCCAATTGGCCTTTTTGCGGAAATTGACAAGGTGATCCTAAAATTCATATGAGATTTCAAAGGACCCAGAATAACCAAAACAATCTTGTAAAAGAACAAAGGTGAGGGCTCACACTTCCCAATCTCCCAATGGTATTACAAAGTGACAGTCACTGGGGGCTCTTAGGTCGTTGAATCCGTTGGGCATCTGATTCCATCTTAGCTTGGGTCCTAATCTCAGGGTCATGAGTCCAAGCCCCGTGTTGGACTCCACAGTGGGCGAGGAGCCTACTTAACAAACAAAAGACAAATCCACAGTCCTCAAGACATTATTATCCCAGCATAAGAATAGACATGCAGGTCAATGAAATAGAATTGAGAGCTCAGAATAAACATCTAGGATCAACTGATTTTCTTTTTCTTTGTTTTTTAGAGATTTATTTCCTTGAGAGGGAGTGATGGGGAAGGGGCAGAGGAAGAGGGAGAGGGAATCCCAAGCAGAGTCCCCACTGAGCTAGGAGCCTGAGCCTGAGATAATGACCGGAGCCAAACTCAAGAATCAGTCATTTAACCACTGAACCATCCAAGTGCCCCAGGGTCAATTGATTTTCAATGAGGCTGTCAACTTAGTGAGGGCCACTTTCAGCAAGTGGTCCTGGGAAAGCTGCATATCCACACACAGAAGAATGAATTTGGACCCCTACCTCACACCATATATAAAAATACACTCAGAATGGATCATAGACCTAAGCATTAGAGCTAAAACTCCTGGGTGAAAACATAGGCATAGATCTTTATGATCTTTGTTGGACAATGAGTTCTTTTGGGGTGATGAAAATATACTAAAATTAGAGTGTGGGTGGTTGGTGATGATGACAGTTTGTTAATATACTGAAATTGATTGAATTAATACACTTCAAGTGGGTGAATGATTCGGTGGGTAAATTATATCTCAATGAAACTGTCATAAAAATTCTTGGCTGTGCCATTTCTGTGTTGTAGGACCCTGAACAAACGGCACATATCTCCCTTTTTAGCCTCAGTTTCTTGGCCTTAAAATTAGGTATAATTGAAGTGACCTCACTTGGTCTTTTTGTGAGGGTCCTCAGAGCTGTGACACAGGGGATTATTTTGGGAAGTGTAAAGAAATAATGGAATCTAAATATCCCAGAGGAGAGAACAGGTGGAATTAACCAGGTACAACCCCATGGTAGAGTATTATACAGCTGTGAAAAGGGATTGGGCACATAGACACAAGGGGAAGACTCTCCAGGATAATCTATTACTGAAAGATGCAAGTGGAGAGTTTTGACAATCATGTTCTACCTTTTACCAAAGTTGTCAGCTTATTTTTCTATTATTTTAACGGGAGCAAATGCATATATTTACATGTTTATAAAGCCAGGTCAGTACCACTATCCACACTGAACAAGGGGTAGAACTGATGGGTCCTTCAAACAATTCTTTCTTAAAATGGCATCTTTCTGTCTTTGTGGTGACATAGTTGTGGATCTCCGTGACAGTAATGGTCGCATGAAACTGATCGTGGGATCAAATGGTAAAGAATGACACACATGCGCACACACACACATGTCGACGGCCGCCTTCTCCTCCCTGGATCGCTCCCACCATCTTCCTCCGTGCCTGTCCCTCTCCGAGTCCGGATTCCCACTTTCCATGAGAACACCATATTGGATTCGGGCTCACGTGCTCAACTGTATTTTAATTTAATGACTTCCTGAAAAGAAATGACTTCCCAATAAGATCACATTCTGAAGCCCCGGGGGTGAGGGGTGGGGGGGAGTTGGGGCTCCAATGTATCTCTTTCAGGGGGGGCACAATTCAACCTGTAACGGAACCTTGCCCAGAAGGTGACCCAGCTTAAACTCATCCAGCTCTTTGCTACTCCTGGATAGCTAAGGGGCTTGGCATCCCCTTGTCACACTACTAGGAGACGCCAGATCCCAGACCATAAATCACAAGCACCCAGGCCATGAGGTCCAGGCTTTGGAGCGTTGGGGGAGCTAGGGGACCCCCTACCTGCGGGGCACCTAGAGAGACCTAGGAGCTTTAGGGCACCACCTCCCTGGGGACCCAATGACAGTTTTCAAAACTGGCCTTGCTCCTGTCCTACCCGCTGCAGGAGAGACAGGCATCCTGTCTCTCCTGCTCTTGAGGACAGAGTCCTGGATTTTCCACAGGGTGGGACGTGGTGGGCGGCTGCCCTAGGTGTTGCCACCAGGGTCCAAGGGACACACCTGGACTCGCCATCCAGGTGGCAAGCCAGGGGCCTCCCCCCACTTCTATCACAGGTCCCATGCTTGGCACCTGAACCTCTGGGAGGACACAGGGTGATCTAGGTGAGACACAGAGCGTGGAAAACCGCAGAATCACTGCCTGCCAGAACTAGTCCCTTGTATTTTCTTTCCAGGAGGAAGTCTTAGGTGGGTGCTAGGTGGGTCCTGAATGCTTACCAGCTAATGTTTGCTCAAATCTTTTCCCAAGAAGGAGAGCAGCGGCCCTGGCCGGGAATCTCTCTGCTGGAGAACGCAGGCGGCTGCTCCAATCTGATAATTTCTATCTGAACATTTGTTAATTTCCCCGGCTGGGCCCCTCATTGTTTGTCTCTGTAAACTGCAGCCTGACTCCTTTAACTTGTTATTTTTACTTGCCTTGGTGTATCCCTTCCCTGGGGAGAGGTGTGACCTAATAGTTTCTTTTTTTTTTTTTTTTAATTTTTTTTTTTAAGGTATTTATTTATTAGTTAGAGCGAGCGAGCACAGGCAGACAGAGAGGCAGGCAGAGGCAGAGGGAGAAGCAGACTCCCCGCCAAGCAAGGAGCCCGATGCGGGACTCGATCCCAGGACGCTGGGATCATGACCTGAGCCGAAGGCAGCCGCTTAACCAACTGAGCCACCCAGGCGTCCCAATAGTTTCTTTTTAAGAAAGAAGTTTACTTATCAGGAAGCAAGTGGATTTAAGGAAAATACTAAGTAACCAGTGGTCAAGCACTACCCAGAGACTGCTGTTTTGTTTTAAGATTTTATTTATTACTTGACAGAGAGAGAGAGAGATCACAAGCAGGCAGAAAGAGAGGGAAGCAGGCTCCCCACTGAGCAGAGAGCCCGATGCGGGGCTCGATCCCAGGACCCTGAGATCATGACCCGAGCCACCCAGGCGCCCCAAAACTACTGTTTGAGGAGCGCTGAAGTCCCAATACAGCTTGAATTATCTTGTTGAAACTTGGTGATGCCCAGGCAGGACGGACCTTCCTGAGACCCATTTTACAGATAAGGAAGCTGAGGCTCCAGGAGGTGACATCGCAAGCTCAGGGACACGACTGGAACAAAGACCACCCTGACTGCAGAAACCACAACCTTTCCTTCCCTGACGGTCCTGCCTCTGGACGTTTTCCCCGCCTGTGCCTGCTGCCAGACTAGCCCTCTTGACACTTCCAGCCCTAGCCCTTGGTATTACTTATGACTTACTTATGGAAGTCGCTATGAACACTGGCTGGGGGACCGGGGGGGGGCTCATCAACCCATCCCACAGAGCCAAGCACACCATGAGGGTAGCTTAACACCTGCCTGCGTGTGTAGGACCTCCCCTTTGTGTGAAAGGGTTAACTCACTTCATTTGCATACCATGCCCAAGTGCATCTTGGGAATAGACGGCCGCCCAGCTGCCGTGGGATGGGAGCTAGCCTTGGAACACCCCGACAGGTAGATGAGGGGAAAGGATTTTTTCTGACCAGAGAGACAAGGCTCTGAGCTGGGGCATGTGGCAGGATGAACCACAGATCACCCTTACTGCTGGGGGGTCGGTCAGGGTGACATCCCTTGTCCCCACCACAAGCCAATCAGAGGGCACTCAGAAGTCTCTTTCTCCCCCAGAAAACTATGTAGCTATCCTCAGTCTGCAGTTTGGGTACAAGCACTGTCTGCTGTCCTTCCAGAAGTTGAGCGACAGGGGGTTCAGCCCATCCTGTGTAGACAGGTGGACGGTCCACACTGCGCCTGTCCCTGGGTTGGCTTTAATCACGTGCAGTATTTGTACTGCTGTCTCACACCTCCAGAGGAAATCTTTGGGGAGAGGGGACCTGTCTTGGTCAGGACACACAGTGGGCATGGATGGATGGAGGATGGATGGGTGTCTCCGCAGGGGCTGGAGCGTCCCTCCCCCTGCCACCCTCTCAAGTCCCCACCCGACCATGCGGCTGCGAGTGGGATCGTCCTGGCAGCGGAGATGTCGCGCAAGATAAAACGGGAAGTGCTAAATAAATCCGCTCGCCTGGCGTCCCAGTTCCCCGGGCGGCTCTTCTCCTGGTGCCTGGCACTCTGGGGCCCTTGAGGGGGGCGCTTTTCCTTTGCCCGAGAGACTCAGGGCTGAGGCATTTCAGATGCTGCACACAGGCCCCCAGCCTATGGCCACTATCTTCATCCCCCAATATGGTCATTACTTCTCTTGGAACAGGAAAGAACTGAAATATTGGGACCTTCCTGAGCTGGGAGCAGGTGGCCCAGGGAAAGGGGAAGGTCATGGAAATAGAAACTTTCATCTGATGAGCACCTGGCTGGTGGACTGATGACTTCTGCCCCCTTTTACAGCACAGCAAACTGAGGCTCAAAGGGGAGGGGAGGCCCTGACACTCACACAGCTTGGGAGGGGCAGGGCTGGGCTTTGGGTCCCAGGTCTGACTTTGTCCCTTCCTTGATTCATCCATGCTTCTGACAGATACTTACTAGGCACCTACTGCATACCAGGCCCTGGGGACACAACAGGGAACAAAATAGGCAACAATTTCTGGCTGATTTGTTAATAGAGACAAACATGAAATCAGACACGTAAATCTCTGGTGGGAAGTGCTAGGGCAGAAAATGAAGCCGGAAAGGGGAAGGGCTGGGGGTGTGCTTTTAAATAGGGTGGTTAGGAAAGGCCTCACTATGATGTGTGAGCAAAAGGCCTGGAGGCAGGGGGTGGAGAATATCCCAGGTGGTGGGCACAGCGTGCAAAGGTCCTGGGGCAGGGCAGGGTCTAGCATGTTGGAGAAGGCCCCTGTCTGTAGCAAAGTGAGAGAGGGGAAGAGAAGGAGGAGGAGGGGAGGGGAGGGAGGGAACAAGGAGAGTCCCACAGGGCCTTGTGGGTTTTTACTTCATGCTTTTACTCCAGAGAGGAGGGAGCCCGGGAGGGCACAGGGCCAGGGAGGGCAGCTCCTGATTCAGGTGTTCCCAGGCGCCCTCTGGCTGCTGAGGGGAGGATGACGGGGCGGAGGAGGGAGAGTGGGAGCTGATCCAGATGGGTGAGGACAGAGGTCCCAGCGCTAGGAGACAAGGTTGAGGTGTGTGAGCCCCCCCTCACTCCAGGCAGGACCCCATGAGCCCCATGACTCTATAACAGGGAGCCCAATGCACACTGGACATTTGAGCAGGAATCCCCAGAGGGCTGAACTGGAGACACAGGTGTCATCACTCCTAGTGACCTGACAGATGCTACCAGCTGCTCCCAGTGTGTGCCAGGCCCCGCCAAGGCCCCAGTGACAACCACAGCTCCACTGATGCTGCGTTAGAGACCGCACCAGAAATTACCTCTCCTGAGTGCACTCTCTGTTCCAGATGCTGTTCCTGGTGCTTCCAGGGGACTCTCTGCTGCCCTGGGAGGTCTGGGCTGTTATGACGCCCTTTTGAAGGTGAGGCACAGACAGGTTGAGGACCAGCCCAGACCCACACAGCAGAGCTGGAATTGGAAACTGAGTCTTGGTGACACTGAGTAGAGCTAAGCCAAGGTTGCTTGTTGGGCCACATCTGCCCTCCCATCACAGGTTCCCAGAGAGTGAAGGGGGCCTAGAAGGACAGTGGATTTCCCAGAGCAGAAATCCCTCTGTGGCCTTGCACACCTCCAGTGATGGGACCCTCACTCCCCATCTGGGAAGGCCACCTTTGTTTGGGTCATTGCTAAGAGCTATTTTCCTTTAATCTGGCTGGTCTACATATTCTCCCCACCCCTGGTCCTGCTGCCTGGAGGGTGCTCAGAAAGTCTCCCTCCTTCCCCAACTCCTCTTTCCCTCTCCCTTCCTCCCTCCTCTTCCTTTCTCTCCTCCTCCAGGCAGCCTTTCAGGTCTTTTTCTAAGGAGCAGGATTGGAGACCAGATGAATCCCAGGTTTTGGAGTCACACACCAGCTGCTTGGCAGCTCTGTGGTCCCGGGCAATCCATGTCATCTCTCTGAGCCTCAATTTCCCCATCTATTAAAAAGAGGAAATATTCCCTGTCTTGGTTGCCCCTGGGACCTCTGCACCCAGCTTGCACAACAGATGCTCAGTCCAGTCCGTGTTTGTCAAATGTTTTCCCTTTCAAGTGTTGGTCCATTGATTATCTCTCGTATGTGCCACACCTGACCCTTCTGAAGAGCATCCCAGGGCTCCACGGGGTGACTCTCCATCCCCAGGACCCACGGGGCCCAGCCAACCTCTCTGCTCTGTCTTCTCCTTCTCCACCGTGAGCTCCTTCCTGGCTCACAACCTTTGCACATGTTGTTCCCTCTGCTAGGAATGCTCTTCCCAGGCACTTGCCCCCCCACCTTTATCCGGTAGCTAAGAACTCAGAAGCCGTCCTCCTCCCTGCTCCGGCCTCCTGCAGCAGTTTGTGTTTAAATCATTAACTGTGATAGTTAATTGTGTAATTAACTGCATAACATCTGTCTTCGCACACATTCTGCGTGCCACGAGGGCAGGGTTTTTTATCTGCTCGTTCTCACTTGTATCCCCAGCACCTTGGACCACACCTGACACAAATTAAGTGCTCAGTAAACGCTCACAAATGGAAAAATGAATGACACATGTTATATACCCAATTCCTTCTGCTTCTTCCCAATGCGCCAGTTTATTGGAGTTTTCTGAATTAAATACACTCCTCCTCCTGAGGTTCCAAGCAGAGAACGTGGTACAATCACCTCCCTATTTTTACACTCTATACTCCTGTTAATACAATCAAATTGTTTTCACTCTCCACCCCGCACCCCCCTTTTCCTGCCTTTCTCATTCAGGAGAGGAAAACGTTAAAATGTGTTGATGTAGTCAGAAGTGTTTTAAGCCTTCAGACAATTCAGACTTGAGAATCAAGTGATGGCGGAAGAGCTAAAAAAAAATACATTCTCGTTTATTAGGAGGAGAAAGAAAATGCCATTTCAATGAGACCGAGGCTCAGTTAATGCCGGAATGTAAAGATAGACACTTCCTGTCCTCCACACACAAACTTCACCCACAGCTGTGGGTGCCAGGCCCTGGAGGGAGGCTGGGACAGGGCAACCACAAAGAGAACGTAATTGCTCCGGAGTTAAAGCCCTACGTGTTCGTGTTCGCGGAGCCATGCCAAGACTGAATGAAGGTCACAGAGGATGTGAGACGCTGTGGGGAGGGAATTGTCCTTGGGAGGAAGAGAGGAAGGGCAGGGCCACACCCCCCAGGAGAGAGATTCTTGTGTCCTGTTTCCAGTCGCGCGTGGGGTCTTGTGTCTGTCTGGTCTTCTGCAGTTGTTTATCCTCCTGGGGAGGGAGGTTCTAGTGAAAACTCAAGTACTTTCTGTGTGTGCCTGGGCACATTGCATTCCCTCCCTGTGCCTCAGTTTCCCCACCTGCTACATGTGGCTAATACTTAATATTGAAATTTTAATATTAGCTATGCTTACTCACCATTATTGTTTGTTCTACTTACTGTTTTACTGTTGCTTTTATAGTACGTTTTCTGGGGTGTCTGCCCAGCCCGTGGGCTTTTCCTAAGAATTGCCCTGACCCTCTGCCCCACTAACACAGTGCCCCGGCCTCGAGCACCGTGTGACCCCACCCTCCTGTCTTAACAGATTGGACCAAGGCCACAGGCTGAACCAACCAGATTACTTGCTCTGGGGGTTTAGAGAGAGGACCCCAAAGTGCCGAATGCACATTCTAGAGCCCGCAGGCCACACTCTGCCTCATGGGAGGGACAAGCAACCAGAAGAACAAAGATGATAATTGCAGATCGCAACAATTGTTCCAAAGAAACAAAAGCATGGCAACACGAAGAGTGGGAGGTGTTGGGGAGACTTTAGCCCGGGTGTGGTTGGGGGCAGAAGATCTCGCCCAAGAGCTAAGAGACGCCTCGGAGGGCAGAGCAAAGAGCAAGGGCAAAGGTAGGGCCGGGAGTTTGGATTTCATCCTTGGGGTAACGAAAAGAAACCGAAGGGCTTTTTCACAGGGAAAGGATTACATTTGTGACTTAAAAATGCCATTCTGGAAGATGGAGGAGCAGAGTTTCCTGAAAAGAGAAGTCAGCCTGTGTTTACCCCACAACTCCAACTGCACACCTGCTCATTGATGGGAAGTGGCTGCTTGGGGGCTGTGTTGAGAAAGATTCTGAGCCTGTGTCCCAGTTCTGGCATGAAAAGAGATGCTGCAGTCCATTAGTGATGCCTGGATCCTGTGTCCTGGGGAAAGAGTTCTGTTGTTGATTAGTGATGCCTGTCCTGGGCAGCAGAATAGACTGTCTGGGTCTGTATGTTATATATGTGTCATTCCAGAGTGAAGGAGTGTTTCTGCCCATAGAAGATCCTCCACACCCATCCGGCAAAGACAACAGGACAGATCCTGGACTCAGACAGATCAGGGTTCAAATCTTGGCTGGACTGCTTCTTCCTTGTGTTGACTTTAGTTAAATTGCTCCCTGCTACAGAGCTTCATTCCCTCCTCTGCAAAGAAGGAACAGAAATCTTGCCCTCAAGGAGTTCTTCTGTGGACTGTGTGAAGTGGTATGTGTCACCTGCCCAGCATACAAAAGGGCTCGTCCGTGGTTGATGTCGGCCTCCCCGGACCCCCCTTGCTGCATCCCAGGGTCTGAGACCAAATTGGTTTTTTCTCCAGACCCAGCTCCAGGGTTGGTTCCAACTCTGCCCTTCAGACCTGGCAGATCCCCTCAGCTGCATCTTGCACCTGGGTTCTGTCTCCAGAACTGCCAGAGCCTTGGCGTCCACCATCTACCATCATGCCCCCACCTGGTGGTGGTGTAAGTGGAACAACGTGGGCACAGGGACAGATGGGCCTTGGACTCCACTGTGTGTGTGTGTGTGTGTGTGTGCGCGCGCATGCGCGTGTTGGGGGGATGTCTCACACCTGGCCTTCACTTGCTTCCCTCTACCTGGCCCTGCCAAGGAGGGTGCTACTTGCCAACCTGAGTGGGGACTGTCCCTCTGCCTGATCGCCTGCTGCTCTTGGCCTGCTGTGCCATCATCAATGTTTATGTCTGCAGGTGGCCGGACCCCTTTGCCCCCTCTGTTATTTGGCATGGCCTGCAGGGATCTTGGGGGACTGTGCGGAGGGGACCCTTCAAAAGCATCTTGTTGGCGTCTGACCCAGGGGCAACTTTGGAAAGCAATGCGTGTGGAGGATGGCAGAGAGGTGAAGCAGTCTGGGGACCAGACGGCAGAGGTGGCCTCTCCCAGCTTCCCCAGACCCTGCCTGGCCCTTCGACTCCCACTCCTACCTCCCATGTCGACACCCCATCCTCCATTCAGCAGCCACAGGGAATATTTCAAAACACAAAGCCCATTCTGTCCCTAGCCAGCCTCATTCCATCTGTGGCCGCTCTTGTCCCCAGGCTAAATCCAGGATTTCACGCTGCCTAAGAGGCACCCCCAGTCCCTGAGCCATCCTCTTCCTCCTCATTCCCCTGCCCCACCCTATCTGGCCCTCTTTCTGTGCTGAGCTCCAAACTCCCCACACTCACTTCCTGTGCTCACATGGGCCATCTTGGATCTCCCCTCCAGACCTTTGCATATGCTGTTCCTTCTGCTCCAGTGCTCTTCCTTCCCCCTCTCACCTGGCCGACTCTTCAACCTTCAGATCTCAGCCCTGATGTCACCTCTCCAAGGAAGCCCTGTTGGTGCCATCCCCCCTTCCCAGGGTGAGTCCAGTGCCCTTGCCCTGGGCTCCTACTGCTGCCTGTGGCTGCCATTGAAGCTCTCACTGCCCGTTGTGTTCCCTACTCACGTGTGTCTCTGCACTGTCACCCTAAGGAGTTGCTTTCCTGGGGGTCCCCATGATTCACATGCAGACCTGGGGCTGAGGGAAGCTGCTAGAATTCAGGTCTGCCTGCCAGGCTTGGGTTCAAATCCTGACTGGGCCAGCCACATGCCACTTGACTTTGGATCTGAGGTTCCAGCTCTCGGATTGTTTCCTCATCTGTAGATGGGGGCTGCAGGCAAGGCTTGTTCAGACAATGACTGCAGAGTGAATGGGCGAATGAATGAATGAGTGAATGTCAGCCTGTTTTACACATGGCAGCCAGTCTTTAAAACTTGGCTCAGAAGATTAAGTCACTACTGAACCAAACTTTTTCATAGGTCTCTGGTGCTCTCGATCAAATCTGCATTCCTGGAATGCCTGGGTGGCTCAGTGGGTTAAAGCCTCTGCCTTCAGCTTAGGTCATGATCCTAAGGTCCTGGGAGTGAGCCCCACTTCGGGCTCTCTGCTCAGCAGGGAGCCTACTTCCCTCTCTCTCTCTGCCTGCCTCTCTGCTTACTTGTGATCTCTGTCTGTCAAATAAATAAATAAAATCTTAAAAAAAATCTGTATTCCTCCCTGCCTGCCCACACGGCCATGCACGACCTGCCTTGTCCCTTCCCTGACCTCACTTCCTACCTCTCTCCCCCTTGCTCACTGTTCCAGCTACCCAGGCCCCTCACTGCTCCTGCAACATACCGGGCATGGTCCTGCCCCAGGACCTTTGCATGTACTGTGTGAGGCTGACACAGTTTCCTAAAGTCTTGGCTGAGGTCCCAGCTTTTCCTTTGTAATGGAGCCCTAAGCCTAAATGTCACCTCCCCTAAGAAGACTTCCCTGATCACCCTGAGAACATGTCCAATTGTTCTCTGTCCCTTTTCATTTCCTTCTTATCTCCAAACACCCATTTGGTAAAAATCCCTGCATTTGCCATGGATTATTTACCTCTTCAACCTCCATCTCTCCTGCTAGCGCTGTGTCACCTGCCCTCCTTTGAACCTCAGTTTGTTGATTGGTCAAGAAGGGGAGGGTATGAGCCACCAGACCCTGAGCCCACAATCGGCCCCCTTGTTTCATGCTGTGTCCCAGAACCTAGCACAGCGTCTGTCACACAGTAGCTGCCCAGCACACGAACAGATAGATGAACAAGCAGACCAACTGGGCGGTCCAACTTCTTCCTGCTGGGCTCCTCTGGCCACCTCTCTGAGTTCCTTCTCCCTGGGGCTGAGGAGCAGGGGCTGAGTGAGGAGGCACAGGGGAAAGTCTGTGGCATCTGTGTCCCCTATGTGTGTCCTTGCTCCTGCCTGAGAGATGAGGTAGGTGGATCCCATGATGTCCAGGGACTCCCTGCATGCGCACATGCTTTGCCCTCTCATCAGAGGGCACACGTGGGAGCAGATGGGACTGGTCCCTCAAGTGTGCCGGTGTCTGGGCTGTCCCCCACTGCCGCATGCAGTCAGCCAGCGGACAAACCCTCTGGACCTGGGTGGAAAAGTGAGGCTCATCCAAACCTCCCAGGAGGACGAGCATTAATTAAGCACTTACTGTTTACTGAGCCCTGTTCCAAGCCCTTTATTCTGATCTCCACATTTAATCCTCCCACCGTCCTATAGGGTGGGAAGTGTTATGAGCCCCACGTGCCAGGCAGGGAAACCGATGAGCTGAGAGGGGGAACGTCTCGCCCGAGACGCAGAACTGGGAAGGATGTGTATAGCAGTGTTTTCTGCCCCAGCAGAACGAATACGCGAACAACCTAAATGTCCCTCCTAGGGACTGGTTCCAACAGTCCGCTTTAGTACCCCCCAAAGAATTGCAAACAGGTGCTCCGACAAAACTTGTACACGCATATTCCTGCCAGCGGGACCCACGGTAGCTAAAAGAGGGAAGCAGCCCAAGGTCCACTGACAGATGAGCGGGTACACACGGCAGAGTCCACCCACGCGCTGAGCACTAGTCATCCTTGAAAAGGAAAGGAACCTGACACCTGCCACGGTGCGGATGGGCCACAAGATCATGGTAAGTTAAGTAAGCCCGACCCAGAAGCACCCATCCAGCAAGACCCGGAGGAGTCCCGTCCACACAGACGGAGAGGAGAGCGGGGGAGCCGGGGCTGGGGCAGGGGGTGGGGAGTCCGTGCCTCGTGGGGCCAGAGTCTCCGTTTGGGGAGACGGAGAGTTCTGGAGACGGAGCGCGGGGGTGACTGCAGGGTGGGGTGCGTGTGCTTCATGCCGCGGGGCTGTGCACTTAGAGACGGTTAAGATGGTGAATTAATGTGTATTTTACCACAATAAAAGACAAAACCCTGGTTTAGTCTCTCAGAGGAGAGGCAGGTAGCTGTAGAAACAGTGGGAGTGGGACGCCTGGGTGGCTCAGTTGGTTAAGCGGCTGCCTTCAGCTCAGGTCATGATCCCAGCGTCCTGAGATCGAGTCCCACATCGGGCTCCTTGCTCAGCAGGGAGCCTGCTCCTCCCTCTGCCTCTGCCTACCTCTCTGTCTGCCTGTGCTTGCTCCTGCTCTCTCTCTCTGACAAATAAATAAATAAATAAATAATCTTAAAAAAAAAAGAAAAGAAAAAAGAAACAGTGGGAGTCCGTGGACCAATGGGACATTCTCTCAAAGGGGTATCACTGAATGATAGCAAGGAAAGTGCAGGACAGCATGTGAGTACACACACATGTGCTTGAGGAAAGCAGGTAGGGAAGGGAAACATACAGGTGCTTATGTGCGCACCTTATCTGGTCCTTGGAATGAACATAGGGCTCTGTAGTGGTGGCTTCCTCTGGGGACAGGTGCCGGGTGACTGGGGTCAGCGTGGGAAGGAGGATCTCTTTCTTGCCCTGTTTGTAGTCTGAAAGGCAGAAAAACATGATGGTAAAAAGCCCAGCTCTGCCTCTGACCAGCTGTGTGACTTTGGGTAAGTCACTTAAACTCTCTGTGTCTCAGTATCCTCACCTACAAACCAGGAATGGTGAGACCCACCCCAGCACACTGACCGGGTGCTGAAAATAGGGTTTGGCATAAGGTGGGGGCATCTAAGCATTGCTCTTGACTCGTATATCCTGTTCCATCCTGACCAATCCAAACAAAGAAATCTCTAAGACTAAATTTTTTTGAACCCTGAATGAATGGTGCGTGGAGAGTGCTTAGTGCCTGGCAGCTAGCCCATAGTTGGCATCTTCAATCCCCGAGCTGGTGAGCTCACCTCTCCTCCCTGCTCCTATCCTCACCCTCCAGGGGCCCAGACTTAGAGCAAGTGACGCAACCTGGGGAAACCGAGTCCCTATGGCCACAGGAGCTCCTGCCGCACCTTGCCTGCATAGGGGATGAGGAGAGGGAGGGCCCTCCTGGCATTTGGTCCTCAGGGGAGGGTTGAGGGTGGGAATCGGCTCCTATTTGCCTTAATTAGAATCCTGAAGGAGCTGGTTGCCATGACTTCAGGAGGAAGTCATGGTCTCAGGTGGAGCCTGGCCCTGGGGTGCCCCAGGAGGAACCCCATTCCCCCTGCCACCAGCGGCCGTCCTGGCCTGCCCACGCAGCCTCCGCACTCAGGCTGACCTGGTTTCCCATCCAGACTTTCTTCTCGCCATGGGCCCCTTTCCTCTTCTGTGAATTAGGACTAATAAATCCATCTCCCTTCTAGGGCTGTTGGGAGTTAATGTGGCTGTGATTAATCATTCACTGGGAGACAGTGGTTTTAAATACAACCCCACTTGTGATCCCCAAACTATTTCCATGTGCAGAAAAAACGTGTGAGGAGCACACACCACAATGTCAGTACTGGTCCCCTCTAGCAGCTGCAATATAGATAGTAAGTCTTATTAATGTTTTATAATAATTGTTATATAAGTTAAATAACACTTGTAGGGACGCCTGGGTGGCTCAGTTGGTTAAGCGGCTGCCTTCGGCTCAGGTCATGATCCCAGCGTCCTGGGATCGAGTCCCACATCGGGCTCCTTGCTCGGCAGGGAGCCTGCTTCTCCCTCTGCCTCTGCCTGCCTCTCTGTCTGTCTGTGCTCGCTCTCTCTCTCTCTCTAACTAATAAATAAATAAAATCTTTAAAAAAATTTAAATAACACTTGTAACTTACTAATTAAATAATAATAATTTGATAATAATGCTTATTAAGCAACTACTAAGTGCTCCATGCTTTAGGTGCAGAACTCATTTAGTCTTGAGGTGGGGGTGATGGTGACCCCATTGTACAGACAAGGAAACTGAGGCCCAGAGAGGGGACGTCTCTGAAGGTCGCACAGCATGACGGGGCAGAGCTGGGATGAGATGCCTCTGTGAGGTGTTCCGCTTCCCCCACCTGTCCAATTCCGTCCACTTTTCAAGGGACAAGAGCCACAGAAATAAGACACAGTTCAGATGAAGAAATATTTGGTGCAGGTGGCAAGGGCCCTTCTGATCACGGAGAAGAGCGCCGAGCAGAGTTTGGGGTGCAAGAGGAGGTTGGCTTTGCCAACCTTGCTCCAGGGCCAGAAAAGCCCCCTGAAGGGATTTTCTTCAGCTGATGTGAGTGTCGTGGGCCCCAAGACTTGAACTCCAGAACCGATCCTTCACAGGAGGGCTCCGTTGGACGGAGGTCTGCCCAACCCTGAGCATGGCCCACGGCCAGGGAGCAGGAAGGTACAGCTTGGGTGGCTCTGGTCCATTCGACAAACTCGGGTTGATCATGGTGAGCAAGGCTAATAGGGAAGGGAACCATGGAGGTGAACCTTAGCATTACTCTGAGGATCTCAGGAGAATAACCAGAGGGGGCAGGGGAGGAAGCAGGACAGGCCTGGAGGATGAGCAGAGCATAGGACACAGCATGTGTAGACACTGAAGGGAGGGGTGAATGGGTGGATGGATGGATGGAGGATGGATGGATGGATGGATGGGTGAGGGGATAGGGAAAGAGGTAGTTAGATGGATGGGTGGGTGGGGAGAAAGGCAGTTCGGTGGATGGGTGGATGGACAGGTAGCACTCTTACCTGTAGTGACAACAGCCAATGGTATCCCCTGGCTGGGCCTTACCAAGCATAGCATGTACTGAGCAATGAGCTCTCCAAATCCACAGACTGAACTTTCACTCCAGAGTTGGGGACATCTGAGGATCAGAGAGAGGCTTTCCCTAAAATCTCTGGGGTGAGCCCTTCCTGCTGCTGTCCTGAGACTGCCCTCGTCAAGGTGACCTCCCAGCGTCCAAATCCAGCAGTCACCCCTCAGCCCCTGTCCTGCACTCACTCTCAGCGGTGTCTCACCTGGCCAGTCCCTCCTCCTGGGAACTGTCCTCACGGGGCCCCTGGAGCCTACACCTCTCCTGGCTTCCCCCTGTCTTCTCTGCTGGACCCCATCAATCTCTCTGCCAGCTTTTCCCCCTCTTCTGCTCAGTTTCCAAACACAGGACAGCCCTTGGGCATCTTCTTTTCCTCCCTGCCCCTCTGGTCTATCCCCATGGATTCAGGTACCTTCTTCTATCGTGGACCACTAGATTTATGTCTTCAGAGGGCATCTCTCCCCTGAACTCCAGACTCTAATGTCCAAATGGCCCCTTGGCATTTCTATGCGGGTGCCCAATAACAAACCCAAACCAAACCTCAAATCTCACCCCGCCCCCACCAGCCCGCCCCTCCCCCACCCTCCCTATCAGCTGATGGCGACTCCAGGCTTCCAGTCGCCCAGGGCAGACACGCTAGCATTGCCCTCGGGTCTCCTCCTTTCCCTACACCCCACGACCAGTTCCGTAAAAAAGTCCACTGACTCTGCCTTCACAGTCTATCCAGAAGGTGCCCCTCCTCCTCCCTTGTCTACATCATCTGGTGCAGTTCCTGCACCAAAGCCTGGACCCATCCATCCTAGTCCCGGACTCCCGGCCTTGCTGCTGATAGTCCCCCTCCCCGCGTCGGCCACCAGAGGGCGCCTGCGAGCACCTCAGGCAGGTCCTGCCCTCCTCCTTCGGCAGCCCTCCAGGGATTCCCATCTGCCTGGGGGGAAAGCCCAACTCCTCCTTGCACTCCCCAAGGTCCTGCGGGACCTGCCCTGTGCCCTCCCTGCCCTCCCCTTCTCCCCATCTCCCCCTCCATCTCTCTGCTTCGGACACATGGACCTCTTCACTGTTCCTCCAACAAACCAGGCATAGTGCTGCCCCAGGACCTTTGCACAGGCTGTGCCCTCTGCCCTCCCCCGCCCCCCCACACCTCCTTTGGTCTCTATTCAAATGCCACCTTCTCTCTAGGGCCTCCCCTGACCACCCTGGTTAAGATGAACTCTGTTATGAATCTCAGGGTTGAGCCCTTCCCCGCAAGTCTTAATCCTTTGCTGCTTGAATTTCCCCCTTAGCCCTCACCACCATCTGACCCGCTGTCTGTTTTACTTGTTTACTTTTTAGCGTGCAACGTCAGCTCTTGAAAACGGAGATTTTCATTCTGTTCTGTTTACCATTTCCTCCCAGCACCTAGGACAGCGTCTGACACACAGTTAATATTTGTTGAATAATTAAATACTTAAGGGAAGTCCCAACGCATTGAATAAGCATCCACTATTACCAGGCCCTGGAATATGTGTCCAGGAAAAGAGAACATGCAATTGGAGACAGGTGGGTAAGCCCACGACCAGTGCAGACCAGACTTTCCTGACCTCAGCCCCCAGATCTGGCAGCAGGAGGGAATTCCTGCTCTCCCTGCTTCCCCAGAGGGCTGAGGAGTGAGACGAACCTCCCTTTCCATGGACTTGGACCTCCATCCTTGGCCTCTGAAGCCCCCCCTCGCCCCCCAGGTTTCTGACTTTGAGGAAATTTCTCTTTTGAGAATGTTCACGGAAGACTTTTGCACCCTGGGCCAGCAGCACGTGAGCCTGGGAAAAACACGCAAAGGTCAATGTCTATAATTGAATTTTCCCTGAGATAAAAATAGCATCTTTGTAATCGTTTAAATGGTTCTGAGGGATGGAGGGAGACAGAGAACGAGCTACATGTGCTGAAAATTTACAGGCTCTGGTCTCAGCCAACCAGAGTGCCAACTACCCCCGGCTGAGTGACCTTGGGCATGTCACCCACCCGAGCTTCCTGGGCCAGTCTCTTCCCATACCAGTTGGTGTGTGTGTGTGTGTGTGTGTGTGTGTGTGTGTGTCCTAGGGGCTCACCCAGGTCAGGGTCTCTGGCTGGAGACGGGGGCTTGGTCCAGGTCATGGGCTTGACCTGAATGAATGGGCACCACAGGGAGGACCCTGTGTGTGGCACCAGGAGGGTGAGGTGAGTCTGTGCCTGCTGCCCCGTGCCTCAGTTTCCCCTCCCTACACCAAGGTATGGGACTCTATTTTTTCTCTTCCCTCCTAGCGAGAACATTCCATACTTGGGTGAATCTGGGCTCCCTATTCTGTTGCCTCTTCCCAGATCCCCCCGCCCCATCCTGTGTGGGTCCCAGGGGAGGGAGGGAGGCAGAAAAGGAGCAGCCACGCACCCCTGAGATAAAATTTCTCCCTATTAATCTTGGATCCGGGAAGATTTATTGACATCCACCCTCGCTTCTCTGTGATGGGGACCATGAGTAAGGGAACCTCCCTCCGGGCCAGGTGGGCTCCCGGTCCTCTCGCCTGGAGCCCCTCCCTCTGCTTCCCCTTCCAGATCTCAGTTTCTCTGCTTGGACACACCACTCTCCTAAACCAAGACTCAGTTTCCTCCTCTGTCCAATGGGCTTCCTGGGCTCTTGGACGACCATCAGGACCAGGTGTGGGAGTGTTCAGTCCTGGACTTGGCACAGAGTCAGTCCCCAGACAATGAGGCTCTTCCTGAATTGGTTGCTCTGTGAAATGCATATGTGCAAACAGTGCTGACCTTCCAATGACGTGAGAGTTCAAAGAGGGAATGCATGTGAGCCACAGTGTCTGGTATACAGTAGGCACTCAATAAGTGCTCCGCCAACAATATCATCATGAGACTCTCTTGTTACTTCCCTGTGTCCCTTTAGGCAAGACATCTCCCCTTGTTTGGTCTCTGTTTCGCCAACTGTAATGGGAAGGAGTAGACTGGCACAAGGGGACACCATGGTGATCAAGACAGACCAAAATCCTTGCCCTCATTCTGATAATTCGTCGAATTCCATTTGTAGTGGGGACAAACACGAAGCAGGTGCAGAGAGGACCACTGGGCATTGAAAAAAGACCGGGAAGGAAACACGTGAAAAAGGAGTCACGGGGACCTAAGGCCAGCGGGGGGTGAGGGGGGGCAGGGGAGGTCCCCTAGTTGGATGTCCACAAGGAGTAGGGAATAGGAGTCAGAAGCATACACCCCAAACCCAGCATCCACTATGTGAATTTCAGCTCAATAAAAGTAAAAACAGTGACCACGGGCGAGAGGAGTCCTGGCGGGCAGCGATGATGGTGAGATTGATGCCTAGATCAGGATCGCAGATGACGAGCTTTCAGAGGAGGATATCCTGCATAAATATTGTCAGAACCCAGCATTTCTAAGTGAAAACAGTACTTCTGAGCACAAAAAGCAAGTAGGGTGGGCTCATTCAGTGGGTCACCCGCACGGAGGACTTAATCGCCAGGTATTTTGCATCAAGAACGCAGACTGTCCCACTTTGCTAAAAGGAACTGTGCCCCATTCTCCCATTTTTTGTTTGTTTGTTTTTGAGTGTGAAAATTCACTTGACACCAAGAGGTGTGTATAAAAATTTCCAATAAAGTAGTTTTAAATTAATGAACCAGAAGGAGGATAAGAAGAAAGCCCATCATTATAATCACGTCTGACTCTAAGAAATCATTGCAGGACACTTTCCCCCCAGAAATATCTGCAGAGGGGGACACGGAGGCAGCCGCAAGGTGTTATTTCCTCTGGTCTATAACAGCAACACGTCAAACACAATGTAAACGCTTAATAGAGGATTGATTTCAAAACCAGTATGTGACTCGTAAATAAATCGCAGTGTGTCTGATCACACTGAAAACAGACCTAAGGGGAGCTCGCTGAGATGCTGGTACTCTGGGGGAGAGATGACATACCCCTTCGCTCTAGTTCGTGGCGCTCTTCCTAAATTTTCTGCTGCAAGTGGCTTTCCATCTGTGGTCAGAGCAGGGATAGATGACATCGGTAAAGCCTTGTTCTTAATGAAAAGGAGAAAGAGGGGAAAAGGGAGACCCGAGTAAAGTCAGGGACAAGTTGGGGGCATGGTCATAACTCGGTTGTTACTAACTGCGGCACAACTGAGAAGTGACCTTGGTTTTCTCACCTGTATAATGGGAATAAGCCCTACAGGCCTGCATGGGTTTCTGTTAAGGATCTGCCAAGACTTGAAGAGCTCGACACATCTGATCTTTTCTCTAGAGACCACCCCAGCCTCCTCCGGCCTCCTGGCACCCCCTGCTGTCTCAGTGCCTGGCAGACCAAGAGAGTTTTTTAAAAAGGAGTCACAGATACAGGTGCCCGGGTGGCTCAGGTGGTTAAAGCATCTTCCTTCGGCTTGGGTCATGATCCCAGCGTCCTGAGATGGAGCCGTGTGTCAGGCTCCCCGATCAGCGGATATGTTTCCATTCTACGAAGCGGAAACTGTGGCATCAGCTCCACTTGGCAAATGAGGAAACTGAGGCACAGGGGTGCTAAGCCCCTGTCTGAGCCTTTCTGGGTCTGGGTCTCCATGTTACCCAGTTATGGAGGAGCCCATCCGGATTTGAACTCCTGATGGTATCAGTACTCAAGGTCCAACCATTATGCCATACGATTTGTCCCTGTCCCCTCCCTGACCTCCTCCCTTCCTCTCTCCCCCTTGCTCATTCTGCTCCAACCACACGGGCCTCTTCCATCTTCCTCTAACGTGACAGGCATGGTCCTGCCCCAGGGCCTTTGCACTGGCTATTTGTTCTGCCTGGAGTGCTTCCTCTTCCAGAGACTCTCCTGGGTCTCTCTCATCCTGCTTCATTTTTCTTCGCTGCTCTTTCCAAACCATTTTTACTTTTCCCACACTGATTATCGCCCGCGTTCCCATCAGACTGTTAACCAACTCAACAATAATTTCCTCTGTTTTACTCACTGCCGCAAACTGCAAAGCCGAGAACAGGACTTTGCACACAGCAGGCGCTCCATAAAAGCTTGTAGCATGGATGAGTGAAAGAATGAATGAATCCTGGGAGAGAGGAGGCTGTTGGTCTCCCCCATTCAGAGGCGGGACATAGCCCATCCCGGATCCCGGGTGATCAGGAGCAAAGTTCGGCCTGAAGCCCCACTGGCCAGTCTCATTTCTTCCTCCTCCCTCCTGCTCCCCTCTGAGGGTGTCTGGGGGGGCTGCTGAGCTGCCCAACTCTTACCCCCCAACAAGCAGCCCCCCAGGGCTGCTCCAGAAGTGCATGTCCTGATGCCGGTGGAACACAGTGATCGCTGGCCCCGGCTGCTCAGAGGCCCCCAGCAGACACACACCCACCCCAGGCCCCTCCCCAGCCTCCCCCCCCCATCCCCAGGCTGAGCTGGCCTTGCTGGCGGGCAGTGCTGGGGCCGTCGTGCGTGTCTGTGGGTGGTGGCGGCCACGGGGCTGGGCACGTCCATTCTACCAAGAGAAGGGCGGGGGTGGAGGGGTGGAGAGGTGAGGGATGTCGTTGTGGTCAAGGAAATGGAAAATCGAACGAGAACAAGATCTTGCTTTGCACTGACCAGATTGGCAGAAAATTGGGAGGCAAGGTGGATAAAATCAAGGATTGATGAGGGGGAGGATGGGGAGGGGGATCAGGACTCACAGCTGGTGCCCGGCCCGGTCACAACCTGTTAAACCACAGTGTAGTGGTCCTGTCCTCGATCGCACACCCCGAGAAGCAGCTACACGTGCGTGCAAACAGGTGTGCCTGGGGAGTCGTTGGGGACACGGTAATTAAACCTCGGGATGTTTGCAGCCATTAAGAAGGAAATCTGAGGAGGTCTCTGAGACCTCAGTGTGAGTAGGACATTGTCTTTCCTAGTAACTGTAGCTTAGATAGTAGGGCTGACTAGCTGTGGGACGCCGTGTTTGGTCTGTTATATGGATTATCTCCTCAGGCGGTCCCATTTTACAGATGTGGAGGTGGAGACACAGAGAGGTTAAGTCACCGGCCCAAGGTCACACAGCCAGCACATGGCAGAGTTGGGAATTAAATAGGACTTCTCTGATGTCACAACCGTGTTCTTACCCTCTCTCTCTGCCCTTTGCGTTCACTTAGTCATTCAACAAACATGCGATGACCACTGTGTACCAGCTCTGTTGCAGATGCCAGAGAACCCAGCGAGAAACAGAAGAGATGATATTTCCCCGCCTTCCTGGAGCTCTTGGGAGCTGGAGAGAGACAGGATATCCAAGTTAGCAAATGAACAAAAATGGTCGTTTCAGACACTGTAAGTGGTAGACAGAATTGAAGCAAGTGATACAGGAAAAAGGGACGGTGTCAGGGGATACAACTTTAGCTGGGATGGTCAGGGAGGGACCTGCAGGGAGGAGGGGACATCTGAGCTGAGACCTGAATAATGAGAAGGAGACAGTCATGGGGACCTGTGAAGGAAGGATGTCCTAAGCCGGAGGAATAGCAAAGGTCCTGGGGCAGGACCTGTGCAAAGGTCCTGGGGCAGGACTGTGCCTGGCGTGTTGGAGGAAGGGTGAGGAGGCCTGGGTGGCTGAAGCAGAGTGGGCGGGGCGGGGGGAGAGAGGAAGGAGAGGAGGACAGGGAGGGGACTGGGCAGGTCCAGCAGGGCCTTTGGGGCCCTAGTGGAGGACATGGGCCTTTCTCCTGAGGGAGGTGGAAGCGCTGGAGGGCTGTGGGCAGGGTGGGAGCTAGGCGGCCAGGTTAGAGGCAGGCAAATGGGGCCGTCTTGGTGGGCAGTGATAGTGCTGGACCCGGAAGGGGGAAGAAGTTACGAACATCTCAGCCTCACCGCTCACTGCTCTGAGCAGGGGCGCTCCCTCCCTCTTTCCCAGCAACACGGGCTGGAGGTCATCAGCAGCAACCTCCAAACCCTGCAAGCTGGTGGGGCCCTGGGAGGCTCAGAGATGCCCAGCACGCTCCCCAGGTCACACAGCAAATGCACGGCCAGACCTCGGGGCCCCCGGCGCCACCTCCCTGCTAGTTTCTCTGTGCTCTGCCTCCTCTTCTGGGGACAAAGATTAGGAGATGTTTACTGATATTATTTTTATTGATTTTTTAACAAGTGTTCAGCCAAAAAAAAAAAAAAAGCACTTGGCCCAGCTGTTCCCGTGATGTGTAAATGGGCCCTTTATGAGGTCCTGGGCGTGTGGGCTGTGAAAAGCCTGTGGTGTGATCTTTTAGATTTTTATTTAAGGCTGTCACGTAGCGTTACCGATTCCTGCGTTGTCCAGAGTTTCCCTGGTCTTGGCACCAAAGCCCCGCGTCCTGGGGACATCGCCGGGTGGTCGAGCGTCTTACCTTCAGGGGAGACCACAGGAGGTGCGTGCGCCCGGTGGACAGGTGGGACGGGGGTCCTCCCTCGGGATGGGCGGCAGTTCCCGCCTGGGAAGGAGGTTAGGTGAGGGGTGATCGTGCTCATAAACGGCCTGGTGTCGTCGGCGGTCTGCAGCGAGGCGTCCCACGCAGGCACCATCGGACCACACATTTGGATCTGAGCTTCCCAAGGGCAAAGGGGGAAAGAGATTGTTTTTTTTTTAAGCTGGAAAAAAAAAGGCCTTGTGTATAGCAAGCCTTCAGTCAATGCTGGCTTTCACAGCGTGGGCGAAGGACCAGGGCCTCTCATAAGAGCACCTGTTTGGGGGAGAGGGGCCTTCAAGCTCCTTCAGAACTGTATGAAAGCATTAAAAGAGTATTATAAATACTTTTATAAATATAATAAAAATATAAATATAAATAAAAAAGTATTAAAGCAAAGAAGACCTCCGATATTCCTGCCCAGGATGGAGGAAGGAAGCACACAGCAAACCCGGGGGGGAGGGCTACAAACTTCTTTGGCTCCCGCTGCCCTCTGGAGTCGATTGTACTCCCTCCCCTCCAGACCCTGATGCCCTGGGTGACTTAGTCCCACCACTCCTGAATCGCCCTCAGTATCCATCTTTTTTTTTTAGAGAGATTTTGTTTATTTATTTGACAGACAGAAATCACAAGTAGGCAGAGAGGCAGAGAGAGAGAGAGGAAGAAGCAGGCTCCCCGCTGAGCAGAGACACCCCCCCCCCCGATGTGGGACTCGATCCCAGGACCCTGAGATCATGACCCGAGCTGAAGGCAAAGGCTTAACCCACTGAGCCACCCAGGCGCCCCTCTCAGTATCCATCTTTGTTCCTACTTCCAGATCTTTGAACACAGTTTTCTCTGCCCACAACACCCTCCTTTGCTCATCTGGAGAACTCCTGCTTAGGGCCCAGGGGCAGCCCTCGACTGACAGGGATGTTTGAGTTCCTGCTTTCAATTATCTAAGGGAATATATCCTCACTGTTCTTTAAACATACCAAGTATGATGCTGCCTCAGGGCCTTTGCACTGGCCAGTGTCAATAGCTCCCCGCTCCGTGTCTGCTCCGTGGGTTCCAGGGTACATAGTTAAGGGCAGATCCACATGTGGTGGACTATAAGGCCTGGGCTGGGGTGTCCCACCAGCCACCTCTGTACTGTTTGTAGTGAGTAACTCCCCCCTCGTTAGATTCTCCCAGTCTGTGTGTGTCCATCATTCAATTACCTCTTCATCCTCTACGCTGGCCCATGCTGGGTCATTGGGATCTTGCGCCATCCAGAACTTGGCAATGAGCGCCTCCTGGCGGGCCGTCCTGCTGCCATCTGTAATGATGCAGTTGGTGCCAGCCGGGCTTTGTGCTGTGGTCTCTAATGGGGCAGGTGCCGCAGACATCCCCATTTCACAGATGAGAAGAACGAGGCTCAGAGAGAGCTGACCTCTTGTCTGAGGTCCCGCAGCAAGAAGGATCCAAGTCCACGCAGCCAGACTCCAGTCCCCACGGCTGCACCACCTGGCTCTGTGCCTGGCTGCCTGGTTGGCATTCTGCTTTATTATTTCCCGGGCACCCTGTTAATTGTCCAAACCGAGCGATTAGCACATTCTTTATATACGGCCCGATGTCTAATTGTCCAGACTGTGGAACTGGTGACTCAAAGCCTCCCTTTCTAATTGTCTTCTCTGCACAATTAGTACCTCGTTATATATGGCTCCGTGGTTGCTTGCACTTCTATAGGCTGTCGGCCTCGCTTCTAATTGTCGGGACTCTGTAATTAATGCCTGTACCAGGACGTCCTCCTCTCCGCTCTGGGCGGTTAGAGGCACGCTCATTCCTGGGGTGGGGGCTGGCAGGGCTCCGAGGAGGAAAAGGCAACAAGCCTTGCCTACAGGGAGGTCATTGTCTAGTTGGGAAGGCAACAAGTAAAAGCAGGATTCACGTTGTGTTTGCGGGAGCCCCAAATCCTGGGGTTGTAGAGTGGGGCGTAGGACGAGGGTGCCCTCTGCTGGCGGAGGGGCACTAGAGGCTGGGTCATGCAGGATGCACAGGAGTTTGTGAGGTAGAAGGGAATTCCAGGCGGAGGGAACAGGGTGGGCGAAGGTTTGATGTTGAAAAGAGCCGGGCATTCGGGTGGGGAGGGTCAGGTTTAGTGAGACCGTCTGGTGGAGTGTGGAATTACAGCAGGGGGAAATTTAGGGAGAAAGAGAGATTTAATGGGAGTTCCACATGAGAACACTGAAGACTAGGTTGAGAATCCACAAGAGGGTTCGAGCAGGAGAGAGATGCAATCAGGTTAAATCTTCTTAAAAGAAATAGTCACTCTCGTTACGGTCAAGAGAGGAAATTGGAAATGGAGGAGAATGGAGGCCAGGAGACCAGGAAGAGGGTGTTTTCTGCCGTCGAGAGATAAGATTAGGTACATGGAACGGATCACAGGCTGTGGGGAGGGAGAGGGGGTTTGGGTTGTAATCGACATGATGTGGAGGCTGAAGGGTGATGGGCAAGGAGGTGGGAGGAAGGGCAGTGAATGCCTGGGTCTTTGATCAAGGGGACGAGGTAGGGGACGGGGCCATGGCCAACAAGAGGACATGTGGATGTGTAGTGACGATTCTTGAACCCATCTGAGTCCAGCCTGACAGGGGAATGTGCTCACTAGCCTGGTCTAGAGCAGAGAAAACAGTTCGAGGTTGGGATCAGACTTGGCAGGAAGCCCCGAAGCTGCAGGAGTGGGTGGGTTCATGGAGAGAGAGAGCAGAGACCTGGAAGCAAGAAGCCGGCGTTGGCTGGTACGAGCCGCCGAGCCTCCGAGCTGCAGGGCTGGTTTGTTCCGTGGCATTACCTCAGCCTTAGACTGCTACAAGACCCTGCGAACAGGCTCGGATCCCTCCAAGGTCAGGCTCCCGTGGACAGCGGTGAAAGCGGAGCCCACTGCACCCCAGACATCCATCCCATCTGGAGGCGCTCCACGCGCCCGTGTCGCAAGCCTCCGACTAGACGGGAGCCGGCCCCCTGCAGCTGCTCCCTGAATTAAGAAACCCAAGGGGTTCCAATAGGTTCTGTGGTAAATTAGCCATGAAAGTACCAGGGAAAACCTCGCTCAGGGGGCTGGGGAGGGGGAGAAGATCTGCAGTGATATATCTACAGGAAAAGAAAAAAAGATTTGGGAGCTCAGCAGCAGAATGTTCTATAAGAACCTTTTAAAAGCAAACACAGGAGACATGAGCAGTTTTTAAAATGACAGACAATACAATGGAAGATAATATATTTAAAACCCATATCAGTTGTTAACAGACCATAAAAATACAGCTACATTAATCTGAGCTGCCTGTCACGGACCCTCAGAGCAGCTGTGTGATTTTATAGTTTCGCTCCTGGAGGCTTCCTTGACACTTTCACAAATACATCTCAATTTATTTGGATAAGGACAATAGAAATATTGTTCTTTTCCCCCCCTCTCTTCTCCCTCTTCTTCCTCTGCCACTCCGCCCCTCCCCCCGCGCCAAACAGCTGGGAGAGCTTCTGCAGCTGGCCGCGTGATTTTTTTTTTTTCTCGGAGAAAAGTTTTATTGGGTTTGGGGCCCCCGAATCTCAAGGCTGGGGAGGAAAGCCAGGTTGGTGCCTATCATCGCTGTGTGTCTGCAGGCAAGTGCTTCACCCTCTCTGAGGTCTGTTGAAAAAGATCTGCACATACCTGCTCCTCTTCCCAGGTGCTGTCTGTGAAGACAGCCCTCCCCACACATGGTGAAATCCACAGCCTTGTGGGATCCTCAGTGTCCAAACATCTCCTCACCTCCTGGCCATCCCTTGCTCACACAGCTCCAACCACTCAAGCCTCCTTGATCTTCTGCCAGGCACGGTCCTGCCTCAGGACCTTTGCACTTGCTGGTCCCTCTCTAGAATGTCCTTCCCCCACTCCTTCCCCCAACTGGCTCTTCTTCCTGTTTCAGCTCTCAATTCCCACATCAAGTCCTCTGAAAAGCCCTCCCTGACTACCCCCTGCTGAAGATGGTTCCCCGGCCTTCCTTTCACCTCACGACATGTTCTGTTTCCTTCCCAGCACTTACAGTTATTGAAAATATTTTATTTATACCCATTTGTTAATTTGTTGCCTGTCTCATAGTAGACTGATCCCACTGAGGTCAGAGATTTTTTTGTTTTTATCGGGGGGCGGAGGGTATTTTTTTGGTCACTGCTGTCTTCCTGGTGCCTGGGACAGTGCTTGGTACATAGTAGGTGCCCAATCCATGCTTATGGAGGAAATGAATAAAAGGAGAAGATCACCCTGACCAGGTAGGACAGGGATGAGGGGTGGTGGGGATGGCGGGAGCAAAGGCTGGGAGGTAGGACTTTGTGGTCAGAAATTGTGACCCCCCCTTTAATAAAAAAATTAAGAAAAAAAAAGAAATTGTGACCCCAAACAGCTGTGTAGGACGACCCCAGCGTTCTCCTCTTCTGGGGAGGGTTCACTTCTGACGATTCAAGCGGCACACGCCCGTCTCCAGCACATCGTTAGGCACTCTGGGCACCCACGTGCCCCCTCCCTGGGAGAGCCAGTGACAGCTTTCTGGCCAAGAACAAGGGGCCCCTCTTAGCCCCAGTCCCGCCCTGCTGCCTCCCCCTCTGAGGCATCCAGATGTCACCAAGGCACGCACGCGAAAGCCGCCTGATGCTGGGGAAGGCCCGGCACAGATGTCCCCGGGATGGAACATCTGGGCCGCATGTTGCTGGCAGCTGGTGGGAGCTGTGACGCCGTGAAGTGCGTTGACATCTCCAGGAGGTTGGGGTGGCCCTGAGTCACCCACCACCTGTCTGTGGCCAAAACTTGCCTGATGATTTCTCTGGGCCCGGGAGGAAAGGGCCCCAGATCCGACTGTCTTCCCTATGTCTTCCACCTCCCTCCTTCGGCAAGACCCGTACTTCATCTCTGCCTCGTACTCTGAATCCAGGCACTTGGCTCCCTCCACTCCCACTGCCGCTGCTCCAGCTGGACTCCTTCAGCGTTCGCCTGGACTAGTGTAGTAGCACCTCTTGGGTCTGGTCCCAGCTACCTTCCTGTCTTCACTTCCTCCGACCCCCTCACTCACTCTGCTCCTGCCATACCGGCTTCTCTGCTGCTCTTTGAACACTCTGGGCACAGTCTTGCCCCAGGGCCTTTGCCCATGCTATTTCCTCTGCCTGGAATGCTCTTCGCCCCCCAACTCCCCCTCTTCCAAGTCTCTGTTCAAATGTCACCTCCTCCAAGAAGTCCTCTTGCCATCCTTTGCAGAGTCAACCTCTGTTTTGGTTCATTTGGGCTGTTATGACAGAATTCTACTGCCTGGGGGGCTTATAAACAACAGACTTCAATCTCTCACAGTTTCGAGGGCTGGAAGTCCAAGGTCAAGGTGCCGACAGATTCTGTGTCAGCTGAGGACGCACTCCTGGTTTCTGGAGGCAGCTGTGTCCTCACCGAGTCCGCACATGAAGGAAGGGGTGAGGAAGCTCTTTGGCGTCTCTTTTGTGGGGACTCCCAGAGACCCCCACCTCCTCACACCATTGCACTGGGGAGTAGACTTCAACCTATGAATGGGGTGGTGGGGAGTGACACGAGCGTTATAGTCCAGAGTTCATGTCTTCCCTGACCCCACGTCACCCTCTGCTCCTGCCACATGGTTTGCCTTGCAGCCCGCTGTCTGGCCACAGGGCCTTTGCTCTAGCCATTCCTTCCCTCCTTCTCTTGGGCCTTCCTCTCTTCTCTTGACCCCATTCCTGCTCCGCCTCCTAGCCCCATCTTCAGTGTCCCTCCTTCCCATCTCCCCTCTTAGCCTGGCCTCCCAACATCCCTTCTTCAGATTCCCGTGACCCCAAGGACCTGGGACGTGTTTCTGTCCAGCTATCTCTCCATCTCTCTGTCCGTCTTCCTGGGGCCCCTCGGGCTGCGCCCAGCCCGCGGTTGGCCACACGCACGCGGCTTTTCAGAAAACACATGCTGCTCTGCCTGAATTCCCTTTTCCTTCTCAGCCTGCACTTCCTTCCAAAATTTCCACAGATCGGAGGCACGCCTAGTAGCGTCTGTTCAGAAGGAGTTGGAGCAGCGGGGGTCCGAGGGGACCACCACCTCGAAGCCGGGTTTGCGCCGTGTGTTCACATCTTAAAGGATGGCTGTCCTCGCACCCTGTTGGAGATTTTAGAAGCATCTGAAACCCCTAAGCCGTCCCTTGGCAGCGCCTGTCTCTCCTTCTGGCTCCCCAGGACCCCAGCCCCCTCCTGACAGCTCCCTCTCAGTCCCAGGCCCCTCCCCACATTTCTGGTGGCAGATGTCACCTAGGGACATCTGATCACATGACCAGAGCCCTAGTGCTGAAAATCGTTGGCCCCAGAGCCACATGGACTGAGTTCGAACCCCAGACTGCCACTTGCCTGGCAAGTGTGTGTGATCTTGGGCAAAGCATTTGACCGCCCTGGGCTTCACGTCCCCCATCTCTAAAATGGGGACACCGTACCTTTCACCTCATTCTAAGGACCTGAGTTTGTATCTACAACAGGCCCCAGCACACGGGAACCGTCCAGCAAGTGTTGGCCGCTGCTGCTTCTCTTTTCAATCCCCAGGGCCCAGGCCCAGCCTGTTCTCCCCTGCTTCTGAGTAAAGGGTCCTGGTCCCCAGACCCTGCTCTGTGGCAGCTACCACTGTTGGGAGAAGGTTCTAGAACATGGAGAGGCTGCCTGGTGGTTCTTCTCAGCACCACATTTACAGATTGAGCCCAGTGCATTTAACTCAGAACAGAGGTTTTGGGGGAGGAGATCTTTTGGGAGTTTGGGAATTAGTCCCACCCAGGGGACTTCAGAGACACTCAGTAGCCCCAGGAGTTAAAAATCAGTTAAAAATCAAGATTCCACAACAGACATCCCACTCCATGCTCTTGGGGGCCCCGGAAGAAACCCAGCTCCTGCTCCTTGAGGTGACCCCAGGGGTGACCTTTGCCCGCTGGCTGCAGGTGCCTAGAAACCGTTTCCATGACACCCAGGAGCCTCAGTCCCTGGAAGGGCCTGGTCGGAAGGTGAGGGGTTGGTGGGGGGTGGGGGTGGGGGGAAGGGAAGGCTTTCTTGGTAACCATGGCAACGACGGCAGCTGAGGGAGGCAAGCCCAGCTGGCACGGAGGCGCCTGCCCCCCACCCAGATCCCAGTGCTGCCATCACCCCTGGAGCCCTCCTCCTGGTGCACCGGTGAGACCATGGCCCGGAGACACCGGACATCTACTCCAGGTCACTCTTCGGAGAGGGAAATGTCAACGTGGGGGGGAGTTGGGGGGCAGCTAATGGGAAAGGGCAGGGCCTTAGGAACCAAAGCAGAGACCTCCAAGGCTTGGCCAGGGCAATCCAGAAGGGCTTCCCGAAAGAGGCGAGTGTTTCCCAAACTTCATCCGGAAAGGTGGCGCCTCACCTGTTCTACGATTTATTTAGTATTTGCCTCCAGCTGACTCATGTCTTCTCAAGTCAGTGTATTTAAAAACAGAGTCTCTGCTTCCCTCCTGGAAATGGAGAACTGCTTACACCTGTCACAAATAGAAGTGGGCGACAAAACACACAGGATGGAAACAAAACATGATGGTTCCGCCCAAGGCTCAGAGCCACCGCCCGCTGTCGCTTTGCTTTCAAGAGGATGAGGGGGAGATGGGAAAGGGTTAAGAACTCCTCAGCCCCCGGCAGAGACTACCTCCTTTACATCATCGGAGGGAGTCAAAGAGGGCTGGGAACGGACTCATTTCTCACCATGAGAATTATGCTGTTTATTTAATAATCCAGAATCGCTGTGGGCCCCAGCATCCAGGGGAATCCTGACCCACAGAAGGATTTGGTTAGCTGGAGGGGAAAGGCAGCCAGGAGCAGGGGACACAGCATAAGCAAAGGCACAGAGGAGGACTGCAAGGGAGCCAGCGCAGCTGGGGGAGGTTTTTCCCCTGGGCAAGGATGCACAGGGCCTCCGAGTGTTTCTAGTGTTTTTCAATACAGGAGGAGGAAAAAGCAAAGGAACAAGACGTCCAAGTGAGAAGGGCCTTAGGGCCGAGTTCTGAAGGACTACTGTGCAGAGATTTCTGGGAGGAGAAAGTGTTATCTGGAAGGTGATTCCAGGGAGCAGTAGAAAGTGAGGGGAGATAAAGACTAGCAATGTAAGGAGCCAACAGGGGGGCAGTAATGAGTAGGTAACTCCTGTGGTTATCTGGGGCTCACATTTCCGGAACCTATCGTAAACTGTGTAGAGCAAGCCTCAGAGTGGGCCCACTAAAGGCTCTGACAAGTTCTGCAGAAGAGAGAGCCTGTTGAACAATTTCCTGAATGAGCATGAACATAAACTCTTTATCCACAGCAGTTTCCTGCCCCCTCTCGGTCTCCTCTTTTATCTAGACTGCAACGTGAGACAGAGAAATGTTAACAAACCAACAATGAAATAAAAATTAATGAAAATTATTATTATTCCTCCAAAGGGATATTTACTGGTTTATGTATCTGGAAAGTCCAAAATATCTGCTTTCAGGCATGGTTGGATCCAGGAGCTGAAATGATGCTATTGACCCACTTTTAAACACCTATGCCTTCATTGAGGCGTACTTGAGACATAAATATGCAAAAGTGTATAATTCGATAGGTTTTGATGCATGTGTATTTCCATGAAACCATCACCACAATCAGGATGATGAATATATCATCCCCCAAACTTTCTTTGTGCTCTCTCATAATAGCTGCCCAGCCCATCAAGAAACCATAACAGGACATGTACTTTGAGAGTGTGAAACCCAGTGCCTTGGTCATGGCTCTGGTTGGTTGTGAACAGTGGAACTTACACAGGTCTAGGCAAAATCAACCAGAGGTTCCAGCAACGACCAAGTCCCGAATTCCCAGTTTCAGGCACAGCTTGGATCCAGGAGATGGATCCAGATGATGTTACTGGAAGTCTCTCTTTCTGTGTCTCAGCTTGGCTTTCCTCTGAGTGGGCTTCCTTCACAGTCAGGCATCCCTTCCAAGGAATAAAGAGACCCAAGCTTGCTTCGGTCTTCCCAGTCTGCAACCCAAGCAGAAACGGAAACCCTTCTGCCTCCTGGTCCCAGCCAGGCTGATTCTGACTAGCTTGACTCGGGTCATGTGGCCACCACTGAACCAATCACTGTGGCCGAGGGACGTGATTTTCCCCCCCCCCATCCCACTAAGCAGCTTAGGGTTCCCCTAGAGTCCAAAGTATGTAGGGGTGGGGGTCAGGCTAAGAGTGGAGGAGCAGCTCTCCCTTCAGGGAGATCCCATATTGGTCACCCCAAGGCACCTGGACTGGGCCAGACAGCTAGGGCTTACAGCACAGGCTCACCGTGACAGGCTGTGTGACATTGGGAAAACAGCCTAACTTCTCTGAAGTCTGTTTCTCTGCCCACAAAAAGAGAGCTATGGGGAGCTGGGATTGGGTCCTTGGACCATGGAGCTGAGCGGTGTCCGGAATGCCCAGGAACCTGGGGAGGACACTGCCTCCCTCCTCCCTCTGTCCCATCACCCCATGAAAGGCCTAGATTCCCGAGTTTTTATTATACGCCAGGCCTCGTCACACAGATACGCAGCAGGGGCTGCCGCGGGGCTGTGAGTCTCAGCCCATTCTAGAGTAAAATTCATAGACAACATAAGCAACCTACACATACAATTTCCAAAAACATAACTTGCTGCTTAGAATATAAGGGAGAAATAAAAAGAATATTCTTCGTTGTAAAATTCTATGTATTTCAATATGTAAATGCTCCGGCACGACCATGATAAAAGACACTGCAAGGCCAGCAGAGGCAGCCTCTGGCCGGCTGACCCTCATTCTTCCCTGGGCCCACGCAGTTCCCCGGTCCAAGGTCCGTCCCCTCGCCGGTCGTCCCCACAGGCTGTCATTCCTGCAGCATCCACCAGAGGGCGCGCGGGAGCTCCCGAGTCAGAGCTGCCCTCCTCAGCCCACAACACGGAGGGGCTCCCACCTCCCTGGGAGAAAGGCCCAAGTCCTCGACCTACCGACCGATGGTGGTCCCCTAGGTCCTGCACAATCTACCCTACCCCTCTCTGCCCTCCTCTCCTCCCTCCCATCCCGTCGCTCACTCCGCTCCAGCCACACGTGCCTCCTCTCTGTTCTTCCATCTCGCCAGGCGCAGTCCTGCCCCAGGACCTTTGCACAGCCATGCCCCCATGACCGGTTTCGTCTCTTCCCTCAAGTCTCAGCTCAAATGTCACCTCCCTTCAGAGCCAACTGCTCCCCCCTTCATTCCCTCTGACATTATTCTACTTTCTTGTCTTCCCTGCACTGTGCCTTCTGATTCTTCTTTAATCCCTTTATTTCTCTGTTGTCTGACTCTCCCCCATGGCGGAGGAGCCTGGAAAGAACTAGAACAGTGCCTGGCACGTAACAGACATACACGAAGTGCTCCTTTGATGAACGCGTACATGAGTCCATCTTCTCGTGCCCACTTTCTGGATGGGGAAACTGAGGCACAGAGACTAGCTTGCCAGAAGAGAGAGCCAGGTATGAGGCTCTTCAGGGCGGAGGGTTAGCTCTCATGTCAGCACCCTGCTTCCTCAGGGACCCAGACTGTGGGCCGAGAGGAGGGGAGAGCAGGAGCAAAGGAGTTAAGCACCCCTACCCCCACCGCCACCACTGAGTCACCAGGCCTGGGTCACTTTGTGCCGAATTCACACATCCACACACAGTTTCTGGCTCCCTTGGCTCACCCGCTTCCCCCCACCCCAGGGGGAACGCATATTCGTTCCCATGGCAACCGTGTTGTCTCCAGGCTGACTGGGGCTGAGTGACAGCCACTGGGGCCAGATGAAGTCGCTGGCCACCCACGCAGGAGAGAGGGGAGCCAGTCCAGAAGTGCCAACAGCAGGGACGGACTCCGGGGTTTGCTTCAGCCCCCAGCAGGCAGGAGCTGGGGGGAGAATCCCGCCTGCCACCTGCCGTTCCCCCATTACAGCTCCATGCCTGGCTGTCGGAATGATTTCGCTGGTTTGGGGGCTTCCAGGAGAGCTCAGATCTCGGCGGCGTCAGCCCGAGTGTTCTGAAGGAGAGACCGCCTCTGATCCATGTTTATCACGGTTACTCCCAGTGCTGGGCCTGGCATGCAGGAGGTGCTCAATACATGTTCCAGAAGGAAATGAGAGAAGGGGAGGGAGAAAGGAATTCTTGGCCAAAGCGCGGCAGTTCTTACCCAAGGCTGGTTATCCTCCAACGTTTTTTACTTATCAGCTCGGGCATCCCTTATCAGTTAACCTTTTAGCTATCAGCTTCCGCTTCTCACACCTAGTTATCAGCCCACACTGTAGCTATCAGCTTACCACTCAGCTCTCATCTTTGTCAGAAACTCTCAAGGAAGGCTGGAGAACGGGGAACTGCACCTCGGAACGCAGGGTTCTTGCCCTCGGATCCCTTCCTCCCCATCTCCCCGGCCCTAGAGGCCAAGGGAGTTGTTTGGCTGTGGCCAACATGAGCGGGTAGCAGATGAGGGGCAGTTCTGAGACCGAAGGGAACTGCAAGGTGAAAAATGTGGGTTTGGTTCCTAAGGAAGGATTATGGCTTGCAGACCGATCCAAAACCTGAATGGTCTGCCTTAGGTTGTAATGAGCTTCCCGTCATGGGAGGTAACCAAGGAAAGCTACTGAACCATGCCCATGAGGCTTGGAGTGGGAACTGGAGTGGGAAGGGAGTGGAGGGAATTGGAGAGGGAAGAGTCCAAAACTTCTTTCTTTCTGGGTCTAAGATTTGGTGACAATTTTAAGATTCTATGCCTGGGATGCAGCAGCTTCCTCCATGCTAGAGGTCTGGGCAGCCATTCTGAGATCTTCTGACTAGTCATATGATTCATCGATTGCACAAACATTTATTCACCAAATGCTGTGAGCTAGGTCCTGTTCTAGAAGCTGGGGATACAGCAGGGACCAAAACTACAATACCTGCCTGGTGGGACTGACAGTCTGGGGTGGAGACAAGCAGGAAACAGTTAAAGCAGTGGGTGATAATCTACCTGTCAGGGACACTGCCAAGGGGATGCAGAGGAGGGAGGAGGGGCTCTGGGAGGGCCTGCAGGAGGGACAATCTAGCCAATAAGGTGCCACTTGCCCTGAGATCTGAGAAGATGAAGGAAGGAACCATGTGAGCGAAGTGTGTTCCAGGCAGAGGAAACTACCAGGGCAAAGGCCCTGAGGCAGCAACGTGCTTGGTATGTTTGAAGAACAGCAAGGAGATGATAAAGGAGGGTTGAAGGTAAAGTGCATTGAAGAGCTTCCTGCTGAGAACCTGTCACCTGAGCTGAGAACACAGACACACAAGAGCCAGGGCTTTCAAGGCAGTGGGAGAAGCACATTCAAGGGTCCTGGGGTGGGGATGAGCTTGGGGAGAGAGGCAGAGACGCACACAAACATAGAGCCTCAGACAGACCATGAGACAAAGAGAGAGACGGACAAAGAGAAATCCACACAGAGAAAGACAAGAATCTTTCATTGGGTGCTACAGGCTGGACTGTGTGTCCCCCAAGTTCATATGTTGCAGTCCTAACCCCAAAACTTTAGAATGTGCCCTTATTTAGAAATAGGGTCATTGCAGATATAATCAGTTAACGTGAGGTCATACTGGAGAAGGAGGGGTGCTTAATCACATATGGTTGGGGGACTATTCCCATAAACGGGGGGAATTTAGACACAGGCACGCATATAGGGACAATGCCCATGACCATGTAGATGGTCATCTACAAGCCCAAGGAGAGAGGCATGGAATAAATCCTTCCCTCGCAGTCCTTGCAAGCAACTGACCCTGCCAGTACCTTAATCTTGGACTCACAGCTTCCAGAACAGCGAGACAATAACTTTCTGCTGTGTAAGCTATCCGGTTTGTGGGAATTTGTCACGGCAGCCACTGGAAACTAATACAGGGGACAAGCCAATGAGTTAACAAATGACGGCATTTGAGAAGTCCGAATGTTTTTTTGCAAAACTCGGTGTCTGTCAGCTTCACCTCTGATCGGAGCAAGAGGCTACCTGGGAATCCCCAATTCAGATACTCCAAACCTGGAGCCTGCACCTCCAGAGGAAAGAGCTGAGGATGACCCGAGATGCCCAGAACCCTCTTTTATTTATTTATTTATTTGTTTGTTAGAGAGAGAGAGAGAGAGAGAGCGAGCACAGGCAGACAGAGTGGCAGGCAGAGGCAGAGGGAGAAGCAGGCTCCCTGCCAAGCAAGGAGCCCGATGTGGGACTCGATCCCAGGACGCCGGGATCATGACCTGAGCCAAAGGCAGCTGCTTAACCAACTGAGCCACCCAGGCGTCCCTGCCCAGAACCCTCTTATGCTCCACTGCACAGTATCCTCCCTATTCGCCTCCCCCTGCAAAGCAAGGACTCACTGTTCTTTTTTCCAATGAGGATACTAAGGCTCAGAGAGACCATTGTTGTAGACAGCCCTACAAAGAGGCCCCAGGGGTCCCTGCCTCCTGGTCCTCCTGCCCTGGGTCCCCCAGCCCTCTCCTGCCTCTAAGGAGGAGAATGCAGCAGGCGCACTGGGGTCAGCACTCACTGATGACCACCAGAGGGCTTGGGAGCCGTCCTGCCCCAGTCGCAACTTCAGATGAGACCTCATCTCTGGCTGACACGGTTTTACAGCCCCAAGCACAAGAGCGGGTTGAGCCATGCCCAGATGTCTGATGCGCAGAAACCAAGATGCTGAATATCACTGTAAGCCACGGAATCTGGGGGTAGTTTTTACACAGTGATAGCTAGACGATCACACACCCAGGTCACGCGGTAGGATATAACTATTGGAACTTAGAACCTAGGACTCCACAGAGACTCTCCCAATCCTGTGCTCTCAGCGATAGCCAGCTGAACACTTGTCCTGACTGGCTGCACGGGGAGCACTTTGGATCACACCCCCGCCCCCCGCAAAATGCATGGTTGCAGAGTGCCCCTTCTTGTGTAAGTTTTACTTAAATTCCAGTTAGTTAACATACAATGTAATATTAGTTGCAGGTGTACAAGATTGCGATTCAGCACCTCTGCAGGTCACCCGGTGCCCATCATAAGTGCGCTCCTTCATCTCCCTCCCCTACTATCCTCACTCCCCCCACCTCCCTTCTGGTGACGGCCAGTTTGTCCTCTGTAGTGAAGAGTGTTCCTTGGTTTTCCTCGCTCTCTCTCTCATTTTGCTTGGTTGGGACCCATTTGTTTGAAAATGCCCTTACATTCCATTGGCTTTCTCTCTGTTCCTTGAATTCACTCAGGTTTCTGCAACCTCAGGGCCTTTGCACTTGCTGTGTCCCCTTCCTGGAGCACGCTCCCCAAGGCTTGCTCCCCTGCCTGCTGGAATGTCACCTCCTCAGAAAGACCCTCCTGATCCCCTTTCCCTAACCAAAGTCACACCCCCCATTTTGTTTTCTTTACAGTCTTGATCAGAAAGAATTTATTTCAGAAAATTTCTCCTTAGAATATTTTTATCAGTTGTCCGTTCCACATTGGCAGGAACTTTCATTTGCTTCCGCCACTGCTATGCTCCAACACTCATCACAGGGTCAGGCACATGGGAAGTGCGCCAGAAAGCTCCCACAGCTTTTCTCCAAAGCAAGGGACCCAGCTTTCTCCAGCCACTGGAATGTAAGGGACCGAGGGAAGACCCTTGACTCTCCCCCTGCCCACTTGTCAGCCAGGATAAGCAAAAGTGCATAAACGGTCACCACGTCCTGCCCTCCTTCTGCCTCCGCCTCCCGATATCCCCAGGCCTCAGTGTCCCCATCTATTCAGGGACATGATTGGTAGATGGTTTTTCAGCCCCCTCCCCAATTCCTGAGGGCCCCTCCCAGCTGCCTGCCTAAAAAAAAAAAAAAAAGAAAAAGAAAAAAAAACCTCATTAGTCCCCAAACACCTGGAAGCCGTACATGAGGTGTGTGAATAATTTATTTTGTGAGTCATTTTAATATTTTATAATAATTGTGATGAGCTGTTTGGGTGTCATTAAGATAGAGCCCGGGATGGGTCCTATCCCTGAAGCATCTCTGAACTGGCCAAGGTGACATGTCCCCAGGGAGGGACCCAACGCCGGGAGGGGTGGGGGAGGAGGCGGGGGGGGGGGAAGCAGGCAGTCTCAAGGGATATGGAGGGGGTCAGGTGTCACTCATGGTCCGTGGGCTCCGAGCAGACCGAGGCTGCGGCTACGGCTCGCCGTCCTCTGCTTCTAGCCACTCATTCATTCACCCAAGCATTTACTCACCTGCTCCTTTAAACTGTCTGTTATGACCCAATGTTTATGCCTCCTCCGCTCCCCCTGCCAGATTCCTATGTGGAAGCCCTAAGGCCCAGCGTGTTGGTACTTGGTGGTGGGGCCTTGGGGGTGAGGTGCTTAATTAGGGTTAGATGAGAGCTTGAGAGCAGAGCCCCGATGATGGGGATTCTGCTCTTGTAAGAAGGACAGCGCGCCCTCCTTCCTCCATGTGAGGACACAGCAAGAAGGAAAACCATTTGCAAGCCAGGAAGAAGGTCCTCACTGGGAACCAAATCTGCTGGCTCTTTGATCTTGGACTTCCTAGCCTCTAAGACTGTGAGAAATAAATGTGTGTTGTTTAGGGCCCCCACTCTGTGGTGTTTGGTTAGGACAGCCTGAGCAAACTATGAGACTCTCAAAGCGCCCTTCAATGCACTTAAAAATGGTGGTCTAGGGGCACCTGGGTGGCTCAGTGGGTTAAAGCCTCTGCCTTCAGCTCGGGTCATGATCTCAGGGTCCTGGGATCGAGCCCCACATCGGGCTCTCTGCTCGGCGGAGAGCCTGCCTCCCCCTCTCTCTCTGCCTACTTGTGATCTCTGTCTGTCAAATAAATAAATAAAAATTAAAAAAAAAAAAAGAATCCTTCTAACTTCAAATTTCTCTTTAAAAAAAAAATGGTGGTCTAAAAGTGCCCCCCCAAGTCCCCAAAGTCCAGCCCCTCTGTGACCTTCCCGCTCTCACTTTCTCCACTGCCCTCCACTCTGCTCTGACTGCCCTGGCCTCCCTGCCTCCCTGCCATTCCTCCAGCCCACAAGCACATTCCGACCTCAGGGCCTTTGCACTTGCAATGCCCTCCTCCTGGCATGCTCCGCCCCAGCTCTTCCTTCTCCTCCTTCAAGCCTCAGATCATATGTTGCCCCTGGATCTCACAGTGGTAGGATTTGGAGGGGGGTGTGCAGTGGGAGGCTGTGCTGCGCTTGGCAGGGAGCTCTGTGTGGGCAAAGACTTGGTGCCAAGAGAGTTGAGACTGAATCAGCTGAATGTAAGGATGTGCAGGTGGAGAGGTGGGCGGGTTGGGGAGAACCAGGGTGGGGGAAAAGATGCCGGAAGGAAAGGCTAAGTGCTGGGGGCCGGAGATGGTGTTGGTGATCAAGATCAATAATTCGGGCTTCATCCCGGAAGGAAACCTTGCAGCCCAATCCTAGCCACAGTTCACCGGGCCACTCTGATTTGCTAGCCTCATGAAGGCTGGAGCCCTGGGCTTGCGTTAGAAATTCTCCATTTGCCCATCCCCCTCCGCAGATCCAGTCTGAAATCCGTTCTCATCCCTGCCTGGGCCCTGGGACTAGAGGCTCATCTGCATAGACAGAACCCACAGTCTCCCACTGGCCAAATCCTGTTGTGTTCCACCAGTGCGAGGCAGCATTAGGGGATCAGATAGGGAGAGAAGAAAGAGATGGATGTATTTATTCTCCAGATTCCTCTGGGGCCCTACTGCTGAGCAGCGGAGCCCCTCCAGGTCTCACCCCCACTGCGCTGTGCGGATCACAGCCCCGTCCCCTGCACCCACACAGACCTCCCCGTGGTTGCAGCCCCCCACGTGCCGCACTGTGCCCCTAGGGTGTCCCATTACCTGCCCACACCTTTATTAAGAAAGTCCTTTATTCAATGTTCCCTAATGACCCTGCTTGAGTGACGGTCCATTTTCTCCAGGACCGTGAATGATTCAGGTACAGAATCCTAAGGATCCTGGCCCTTCCCTGTAAGGTGAGAACATTACATAACAAGCCATAGAGTTATTAGACATTATTAAACAACGCTCTCCCTGCCCCCCAGGAGGATGGAAATCCTGGGACACCAGCCCCCACAAAGTTTCAAACAGTGGAATTTCCAATGGTGTTAGAAGCCTGGATATTAAACCACAGAGATTCAGATGATAGGCCCCCAGTGGAGAGGGACTTTGGGAGATTTTTGACCATAACATTCTCAGGTAATGCACAGCTTGGCAGAGAGGATCCGGCATCCACCAAAAACCCCATAGAGTGGAGATCCCCCGGGGAAGAGGTTGCCTGGTTATGGACGACATTTCCCAGACTCCTTAGTTGTGGTGTGGTCACGCGACATGTTCTGGCCAATGGGACACAAGTGGAAGTGGTAAGCCCTATTCCTGAGTGGGACTCGGTTTTCCTATCGCTGCTGTAGCAGAGGAACACACACCTCGTGGCTTCAAATGGACACAAATTACTATCTTGGAATTCTGGCAGTTAGAAATATAAAATGCATCTGAAGGGCTGCATTCTTCCTGCAGGCTCTAGGGGAGAATCTGTTTCCTTGACTTTTCCAACTTCACGTTCCTGGCTCAGAGTCCTGCCTCGATCCAATCTCTGCTTCTGACTTGGCTCTCTGACCTTCCGGCTTCTGTCTTATGAAGACCCTTGTGAAGACATCAGACGCACCCAGATCATCTCTGCATCTCAAGACCCTTAATTTAATCACACCTGCAGAATCCCTTTGCCATCAAACATAACATATTCACAGGCTCAGCTCACTGTTTACCCCGCGACAGTATCTAAGAAGTATCTATGGGCTGCAACAGATGACCTCTGAAGTTCGGGAGAAAGTTGACTCATGAGACAGAAATTCATACATCTCACCAGCGGTACATGAGAATTCCAATTTCTCCACACCCTCCCCAACACTTGTTACTGTCTTCTTTAGTTCTAGCCATGCAGGCTACTGGGTGTGGAGTGCTTTCTCGTTGTGCTTTTGATTTTTAATTCTCTGATGACTTGTGTGTCTTCTCTGGAGAAAGGTCTATTCAGACCCCTTGGCCATTTTTAAAGTTGGGTTGCCTTGTTATTGAATTATAAGTAGACTCTAGACACAAGTCCCTCATCTCATTCTGCGAAGGCATCCTTTAAAGCAGAAAAATACTTAATTTTGATGAAGTCCAATTCGCCTAACTTTTGTTGGATTGTCTGTGTTTTTGGTGTCGTATCTAAATTACCGCCACTGGACCCAAGATCATGAAGATTTACCCCTATGTTTTTATAGCTTTAGCTTTCACATTTAGTCCTATGATCTATTTTGAGTTAATTTTTGTGTATGGTGTGAGGTAGGGGTCCAAAACATTCTTTTGCTACATGTGGATGTCCAATTGTTTCAACTCCATTTGCTGAGAAGATTATTCTTTTCTCCACTGAATTGCTTTTGGTCCTTGTTGACAATCAATTGACTATAAGCGCGAGGGTTTATTTCTATATTCCCGGTTTGTTACCACTGATCGGTATGTCTATCCTTATGCAGGTACCAGACCATCTTTATGGCTCCAGATTTGCTCTAAGTTTTGTAATTAGGAAGTGTGATTTCCACATGAATTTTGGGATTAGTTTATCAATTTCTAAAGAGGAAAATATAAAAGTCAGCTGAGAGTTGATAGGGGTTGTGCTGAATGTACAGATCCATTTGGGAGTAGGAACAATAGTAGTATATCTTTAAAAGAAAACAATAATATGTCGTCTGGTACATGAACGTGGAATGTCTTCATTCAGGTCTCTCATTCCCTTCAACAATATTGTGTAGTTCTCAGAGTACAAGCTTTGCACTTCTTCTTTTTTTTTTTAAAGCCTCTTTTTTTTTTTTAAGATTTTATTTATTTATTAGTTAGAGAGAGAGAGAGAGAGAGAGCACAGGCAGACAGAGAGGCAGGAGCAGGCTCCCTGCCGAGCAAGGAGCCTGATGTGGGACTCGATCCCAGGACGCTGGGATCATGACCTGAGCCGAAGGCAGCCGCTTAACCAACTGAGTCACCCAGGCGTCCCTGCACTTCTTCTTTTAAATTTACTCCTAATAATTTTACTCTTTTTGATGCTACTGCAAAGAGAATTCCTTTCTTAACTTCATCTTCAGATTGTTCTCTCCTGATACATATAGATCTAACTGATATTTCTGTAGTAACTACATCCTGCAAATTCCCTAAATTCATTTATTTTTTATATATGTATATTTTAAATTTTATTTATTTATTTGACAGACAGAGATCACAAGCAGGCAGAGAGAGAGGAGGAAGCAGGCTCCCTGCCGAGCAGAGAGCCCAAAGCGGGGCTCAATCCCAGGACCCTGAGATCATGACCTGAGCCGAAGGCAGAGGCTTAACCCACTGAGCCACTCAGGCACCCCCTAAATTCATTTATTATCTCTAATATTTGTGTGTGCATGCCGATTCGTGGTGTACGTGCGTGTGTATGCCTTAGGATTTCCTCTATATAAGACAGTGAGGTCTGCAAATAGAGATAATTTTACTTCTTCCTTTCATTCTGGATAGCTTTTAGTTCTTTCCCTTCCCCAGTTGTTCTACTAGAACCTTCAGTACAAGGTTGAATAGAAATAGTGAGAGTGGGCACCCTTGTCTTGTTCGTGATCCTAGTGGGAAAGCATTCATCAAATATGTCAGCTGTGGGTTTTTAAAAATAGTTGCTCCTTTTCAGGTTTAGGAAGTTCCCTTCTATTCCCTTCTATTTATTCAGTGTTTGCTCATGAAAGGCTGTTGGGTTTTGTCAAATGCTTTTTCCGCATCTGTTGAGATGGGAATGTGGTTTTTGTCTTTTAGTCGATTGATATGGTATATTAAGTTCTATGAAATTTAACACGTGCACATATTCAGTCAACCATTTAAGATATAGAGAAATCCCTTCTTCCCCTAACCTCTCTCATGCTGCCCCAACCCTAATTCTTATTTTCTATCACTACAGGTGTGTGTGTGTGTGTGTGTGTGTGTTCAAAAATTTTATTTATTTATTTGAGAGAGAGCATGGCATGGGGAGGTGCAGAGGGAGAAACAGACTCCCAGCTGAGCAGGGAGCCTGACTCAGGGCTCCATCCCAGGACCCTGAGATCATGACCAGAACCGAAGGCGGAGGCTTAACCAGCTGAGCCACCCAGGCGCCCCAAGTTTTGTGTTTCTGACAATGTTATTGTGTTAGTTTCTTACATGGCTACTGTAACAAATGACCACAACTCAGTGGCTTAACCCAATAAAATACATTTATTCCCTTATGATTCTGGAGGTGAGAAGTCCAAAATGACCCAGGCCCAAATCGAGGTGTTGGCAGGGCTGCACACCATCCAGAGAAACTAGGGAACACGCCCTTCTGTTATGGGTCAAATTATGTCCCCACCAAAATTCGTATGTTGAAGTCTTAACCCCAGCCCATCAGAGCATTTGGAGGTTGGGGCTTTAAAGAGGCAATTAAGGCAAAATGAGGTCATATAATTGGGCTGTCGTCCAATAGCACTGGTGTCCTTATAAGAGGAAGTTAGGACACTGGCAAGCAGAGCGGAGACCATGCAAGCACACGGGAGAACACGTTCACCTGCAAGAAAAGGAGAGGGGCCTCAGAAGAAACCACACCTGCTGAAGCCTGGATGCTAGGCTTCCAGCCTCCCAGACTGTGAGAGAGAGTACATCTCTGTTCAAGTCACCTGGTCGATGGGGTTCCGTTGTACGTCCCAGCAAGTTAATACACGTTTCCTGCCTCTGACAGCTTCTACAGCCTCCAGCGTTCATTGGCTTGTGGCCATGTGGCTTCAGACTCTGCCTTGTTGGTCACACATGTAGGCAAATCTTTCTCTGCTTCCCTTTTATAAAGACACAGGTGAGGGTGCCTGGG